>OX104059.1:31348101-31373073 GCA_944474145.2 Dicrocoelium dendriticum | reverse complement strand
ACACACAGACTGTGAGTCTGTGGTTGAGACAGTTGGAGGGTTACTATTACTCCTATTGACAAAAGTTATCAAACTGGGATACTAGGCCGCTGTTGCGTAGTCTGTACTTTTGAAATAAATTGTTTAGTTTTGACCTATGTTCTGTCAGTTTGCCAAAAAAAGCTTGTAAAACTTACTGCTTTATCTTTCTTTTTCCTTGATGATGCATTAAATCACTAAATATTTGAGATGTCTCACATGTTGTCTGGACTGCTACTTTCCGTCTGAGTAAGAGCACCTTGTCTAGAAGCTCAAATATGTCGTCCTCCACGAATCCGTTACAGCTTAACTATGAGCCTCATCGTGATGCAGACTGATTTTATCAGTATCATTCCGCGCCAACAGGAGCTTGATTTTCCCTTGATTTGCGTTCAGGCTGCAACACGCAACTCTACATGCTGACACCAACGCCACGTTGTAGATATGACTTGCTACTATCTGGCGTCGCTACCAATTGCGTCTAGCAATTAAAAGCAATGACTTAGCTCCAACTTAAGGTTCGACCAAAGTTGATTGCGTGGGACGAAAAATTGCTCACAGGCCATTAACTTTTTTAGTCGTCCGCTTCATTCTATGCTTCCGAGTGTAGGTTGTAAGGCAACAGTTCAAGATAGTGTCATCTGAACCAGGGTTTCTCAACCCATTTCGCCCGCAGACCAGTTTTTATTGGAGTCTTACAAGGCGGACCACCTACAATATTATTAACGAAAGGACTAGGCATAAATAAATTGAAAATAAGGCGCAGTGTGCTAACAACTTTTATTGCTGTGCACTGCATTAACATGGGTGTTCCTTAATGTTAGTAAAACAAGTGCTGTTGAGTTTAGGTAAAAAAACAACAAAGTACATTAAGGATTAATATGTGGATTAAAATTGTTGCTGACATTCAGCGTTGACTTGTTTGATGTTTGGTGATATTGAGGAAAATTAGACCTCATAACTAGTTCAACCACACGTCTATTGCCGTACATTGTTTTTATAGGTCTAATGCGAAAATATACTCTCACGCAGATACTTTGTGGCAAATTGGAGAAGCATATCCACAGCTGCATTCGCATTGACAGCGTACTCGTCCTTCATTTTAGACCAGAAATCAGTGAGCGACAATTTGCGGTGCTCTTCCTGAAGCAAAGATTCTGATATCATGCCGATGGATTTCTCATACTGAAGACAAGTGAAAGCAAGTGGCATTTCCGTGCAAGTAAATTCATTCTTGATTCATGAAAAGGCATTCCGTTTTTCATCATTTTCTCTGGGAAACTACTGAGACAAGATATATAAAATACTAGGTGTTGCCTGCCCGAAAACGCTGCGTAACCCCGACGCCTTTCGACATCATTTTATCTCATCAGGTGGAGGTAGTAAGCCTCGAACCCGCGATCATTCGAATAGCAGCAAGAACCTCTACCTCCTTTGGCTACCAGGTCACGACGGGCAACCCTTGGCACAATGGTTAATGACTAATTGGGGGTCAGGTTTGGACTACACTTTGTGTGATTGGGTTGCGACACGTAGTCTCAATGTAAACCGCGATTCACATTGAGGTGAACCTTGGTCACGGCGATCACTGGGACCGTACTCAAAGCAGATGGAAATTGGGTGTTGCCCACCCGAAAACACTGCACAACCAGAACGCGTTTCGATATCATTATCTCTTAGAAGACTTTTGTTGCACAAGACACACTGTAGGCAATCGATGGAATCCATTAATATAACATAAAGATAAAAACCTCTATGTTTTCGCCTCTTACCTACTGATAAAAAGATTTCGGCTGACACTGATGTATGTTTCAGAGCACTAGTCAATACAGGCGCATGGAAGGTCTCAGTTCCTGCACTCTCAAAAGGTACATTACATGTTCCAACGATTAGTACAGCTAAAGTTCACGAGGAACATCACCGTGACACATTTGGCAGTGATCCAGTCTTCAGACAACGGTCCATGTTAATGATATATGTTCAGGCGTTAGAATGAAAATAAATGATTCAACACAATAGGCCAGAACATACCTCAACTTTGACTACTACGACAAGTTGAACTTCGAAGGAAAAAGAAAAGAAAGCAAACAAAACATCCATCTTTTGATAACATTGCGGAGATGGTTGCTCTCCACTTCGTGAAATCAGATAAGTACACTCGTAAAATACCGAGACAACCATGCTTTTCTTCTGGGTTTCAATGAGTGGGACCATACTAATGGTCCTCTGTTTCCAGTTTCCCGTTTTCGGAGAATATTAAATTTAGAAATAAACGGAAAAGGTGGTCATAACTTATGGTCCACTTTTGCTTTCCGCCGGACACAAATCTCGCATGATGTGAGCGCGGGCGGAAGTAGAATAACCTATCTAACCGCTGTCCATTGCATCACAGTGAGATTGGTACATTCCACTGACCACAGGGTAGCCTCGACTCTACTCCTGGAAGTGAACTGGCCACTGGTTGGTTCGGCGGAGCTGTACGCCACCGTGCGCGTCCCCAAGTTGCGGATGGGGAAAGGCCTTGCGTGTGAAGGTAACAGTGAATAAGTCTCGGCTGTTGGCAAGCGAGATGAATAAGCAGTCGCGGACAATCAGCGGTAACGTGCTAGACCATGGGGGTTCTGGGCTGGTCACCTGGTTCCTCATTAAACACCACAAATGCTAGCATGACGTTGTGTCGAAGCCAATGTGACCGGCTATAGGGTTACTGCCCAGTTACTTCTTCTCACGGAAGTGAGAATTTGACCGAGGGCACATGAACAACCTCGATGATCACCGGTTTCTATGAAGGCATATGTGCCACTCGGCTGTCAACCGCCTTCGTTCTTCCTGGAGAGTTCAGTAGTCCAGGGAATCCTGGCTTCCTTTCGGATTCCGTGGGGCTCTTTGGGGGTCCTGAGTAGTTTGCGTATACTCGAAAGCCATTTAGCTAGATAGCCGGATCCCAAAGGTCGCGGTATACGTCAAATGCCCTGCTTCCTTGCGGGTTAGGTCTTTATGACCCAAGGCTCCGGGTGAGGTCTCCTAAGTCAGCGTTCTTCCTCGGCCTGGGCAACCAATAAGTACCATGCCCACAATCCTATGGATCCATGTCTCAACAATTCTCTGGTCCCTCTCTTCGCTCTCGCTCCATCTGCTCTCACTCTCTTGAATTGCTCTCATTAGCCGAGGTGATGGTGGCTGAACCTGCCAAAGCCGTTTTACCGCACCACCGTTTAGTTACTATATTCTACGTTTGTTCAACCCCCATTCTTGGTCTACCCCATCCGTTTTTGAGTTCAAAACACCGTACCGCCTTTGGCAAACGTTCTCGCTATACGGATCAGGAACCCAGGTCCAAGAATGCTGTACGTCGTGTTGACAAGAAATTTCTAGCGCCCCTTACACAATTCAAGTTGGCAATCTTCAATGTTCGAACGCTGATGAAGACTGGATCGCAAGCAACCCTTGCTCGCACCCTAGAAACTATGGCCATTGATGTTTGCTATCGCCACAAGACCCGTTTACAGGACTTGAAGTCCCAGTACAGCTGTCCAGGCACGAATCTAACAGACGCTGTTTATTCATTGTCGCAGCATAAGCCCCACAAATTACAGCCTGGAGTCAATTAAAGACGAGTTCTATGGTCAATTGACCGAACTTCTCCGTAAAAAGCGTGGTACCAACATCGTGGTGCTCGCCGGGGATTTGAACCCGCAGGTCGGTAGACTTGCAGTTGGCGAACGTGAACACGCTTGTCATCACGGCCATGGCACTCGCAAACTGACAATGGTAATCGGCTACATTAGCTTTGCGCCGATCACGGTCTCTTTCTGTCGAGCGCTAGCTTTCGGGGATCCTGGCGCCAGCGCGCCACCTGGAGACCATCATCATCTGGCCATCCGTGGACGCAAATTGACCACATCACAAGTAGCTATCGCTGGCGGGTAGCATACAGGATTTCAATTCAATCTGGAGTACTTATCTCACTTCGGATCACGCGCTGGTGTAGGCCAAGCTTGCGATACGTTTTGCTGGCTCCCAGCAGCGTCGCCAGAAACGGCTTGACATAGCCCAGCTCTTTGCCCCGAACCTTTTCTGCGCATTTCAGGATGTCTTAGCCTCACGGCCGAAGACTACCTCATGCACAGACATGGAAACACACCGGACACACATCCCAGGCGCCATGTACAACTCTGCAACCCTAGTCTGTGACGTCAGCAGTGGTCACGTCAATCAGTGAATTTCTGCACGATTCCTCCAACTTCTCGAATTCGGTCGACCAATTCCTGTTAGCGTTAAATACCCTTCAGTACGCAAGACTACTTTGGTTGAGCTCAAACAGCTTCTCCGGGAAGATCGTGTGGCCTGGTGGACACAGCGCGTCTTTGCGGTGGATCAAGCGGCCACCTCAGGGAATTTTCGTGAGCTTTTCCTCGTGATCCGATCTGATGGCTGCAAATAGCGGACAGTATGCACAGTTTTATGCGAAACCAATCCACTGTCAAAAACGCCGCCGAGCATTTTGAGCAGCAGTTTAATTGGCCAGCAGCACCAATGAGTTTCCATTCTGGAGCCCAGGACGCTCCCTGGTGTTTAGACACTTCACCACCATCCGAGGCTGAGATTGTCTACGAGCTTCGCGTCTTAAAGCTCTACAAAGCCCCCTGCCCAGATGAACTCTCTCCGGTTCTTCTCAAACCTGGTGGCCCATCACTTGTTAAGGAGTTATCTTCACCAAGAGATCTGCGTTACTGAAGCAATCCCATCTGATTGGAGCCTAGCGGATATCGGGCCAGTCTTTAAAAAGGGTGCCAGAACTGAGTACGCCAACTACGGAGAGACTAGTCTCGTTTGTTTCGTTTCCAAGCTTCTTGCAGCTCTGCTTCTAAGGAGGCTCAGCCTGGTACGTGAACAGAACATACGTGAAAAGCAAGGTCGAAGTTGCATCGATCACACCATTACACTCCACCAAATACTCGAGCGTCGTCAAACATTTGACAAGCCAAGGATCGTTGTCTTCTTCAACATACGAGCCATCTTTGACCCAGTCGACAGAGCTGCTCTCCGGAGTTGTCTATTGAGAATGGGAGTTGGTTTCACAACTGGCGTGAGACAGGGTTGCCCATCATCTTCATTCTTGTTCAATTTAGGTATGGACGAAATCTTTGCGAGTGCTTTGGAGAACTGCGAACCCAGAAGCGTCGAGCTGCTTCCAGGGGGCCGACTTGGGAATTTTTAGTATGCGGACGACATCGCCGTAATTTGCGCTTCTTCACAGGCTGCCCAAAATGGCCTGTGTAAGTTGAAAATGTTTGTCTCCTAGTTTGGTATGAACTTCGCACCATGGAAATGCAGACCGGGCGCCGCTCCTGACCTTAGCCTTCTGAGTCAATCACTGGAACTGGTGGACAAGTTCGTTTACCTTGGAAACTGCCTCAGCCCTAATAGTTTAACGGACGAGGTCTCTTTGCCCATCTCCAAGGCTTGGATTACTTTTGCTAATCTCGGGCATTTCTGGCGCCGAGGTGATCTGAGTCCATCTGCAGGGCCAAGATTACAATGCCACAGTGAGAGAAATGCTCTTCTATGACTGGGAGACTTGGCCTGTTCGAGCAAAGGATGTTGAGTGGCTGTCTGTTTTTGATCACCGTTGCCTTCGAAGCATTGTTGGTGTACCATGACAATATCACACTAGGAGTGAAGATATTCGACAAAGGATTTTCGGATCAGACAGACTTTGCCGGCCATTGAGCAGTATAATTTCTCTGTGCAGACTTCAGTGGCCTGGACATGTTCTCCGCATGCCTACTCATCGGTTATCTCGCCGTGCCCTCTTCGTGCACGCAGAAGTGGGCTAGAAGCGAAAGCAAGGTGACCAACCTATGACTCGGGCCAGGAACATGAAGGAGATAACGTCAAAGTTAGCCGTGGTTGGGCGCTCTCGGCCCCCTTGCTGGAGTGTGAAAGATTGGGAACATACATGGCTGGAAACACTCTCGGATATGGCAAGAAATCGTGCAAAATGGCTGACTTGCTGTGACTCACGATTCCCACGAACACCGGTTTTTCTTTCCATCTATCTTCGTATAATTACTGCATTTTCCATACGCTGTGACACTATGATAATTGTATTATTGGCCGTGTTGAATATATATATATATATGAATACATATACCGACTTATAGGTTAGTTATATGTGGCTGCTGCTAAATTCAGTTCACGGCACTTGATCAACCTCTTGCGCTTATCCGTACAGGTAACTGTGGGCATTTCGGCATTATCAAAACCAAACGCGCATTGCCAACAAAATTCCAGACTCCCAGATCCGGTTACCCAGTCCTTACTATCAGATGCACTCGATCTTACCGAACCTTGGAGTTGCATTCACGATGAACATAATTCCAGTTTGTCACCCTTTATGTTAGCTGAGTGAAGCTGCACCAATTTCTCTTAGCTTCATGATTATCGCAACAAATTCTGTGCAGTCAGATAGCAACTGACTGCGCTAATCTTCAAACCGGCAATCCAACCATCGCCTGAATAGTGATGTCAAGGTTGGATGGTCTCAGTGATATCCGGAGATGTAGATTACTGTTTCCTCTGAAACTTTGCATGCTCTTCAGCTCAGTCGGAAGACTTATCACAGGCAACTTGGTGTCAATGACTCTGTTTATCAGAATGATGTAGCCAGGAGTACTAGCACTACTGGCGGAGATCAGTGGTCTACTGGTCGTGGTGATAACCGCTAATCATATTGTGCCGCGTTCCACCCCCTGCTCAGACTACCACAACCTGATTGGTCCAAGCAAGGACGAAATGAGTCGGAGTGAGCAGTGATAGGACAGAGCAATACAGACGCCCTCGACAAAGACGAATAGCTTGAAGATCCGCTTAGATATTTGGACCAAGAATAAGTACCCGCGTCTAACGGTTTACAAATGTCATCCCGTGTTTCCAATGTACCTAATTAAAATGCACGGCCTGTTTTGCTTTAGCCACCCGATGCAGCAGAGATTAACCCATGGTTCCGACAACAGACTACGACTTTCACAGTTTATTCGGACTGCTTCCACAGCTGTTAACACATGACTAGTTTGTGATTGTTGTCCAGATGGTGAACCTACTTTCCTCTACTTGCAATGTTAAAGCTTCGCTCTCCTTGGAGCGATTCAGCTAATGACTGAAACTTTAGGGAAGTGACCGCTATGTAATGCACCATGCACATAGATGTTTACTTTCGCGTAGTTACCTTTCAGCCCATTGCACCCATCCTGGTCACCGGACATCTAGTTCACAATGTCTACCATGATAATGACGTTTCCGCCTCAGTTGATAATGTATAAACTTCCGATCACTTGAACAGACCCATATATTTTGGGGTCTTACTGTTCTCGTAGTCGACTATTCCAGTTGAGCTGTTCTCTCGGACTGCTTGCTAATGAAGAAAGTTCCAAACCAATGCCGTCATCCAACCACCCTTACCACTGTATCGATCAGAAGGCGTGAGGCCCAACAGCCAGCCAATGTCTATTTTTGCCCTAAGTATCCGATAACAATGGAGGTGACCATAGACCCAAACCCTTTCAATTTTGCAAAGAAAATGTACTACTGCAATCTCTAGGGTTTTCCCAGACTTATGTATTGGAGATTTTCAACAGTCGATTACCCAGCTTTGATTATGCCACATGTCACTTCACGCGTAAATTCTCCAGAGAACGCAACTCAATTGAAATCGTGTTCCGATGGGAGTAAATATACAGTATACGTATTCTGCTTATTCGAAATGTACACACCTCTTAAGAGGTGAAACTAGCCCTTTCTGCAAGCAACAATGAAGGCACAAATTTACTAGAAGGACAACTTTCCCCTGCTGTTAGCGCAATTTAGTAAAACGTATCACTGCCACGCCAGACCCCAGTCCATCTTTACTAGGCTCATAAATCTGGGAAACTTACTTTATTCAAACAGTGGGTTACAATACCAGTGTTCTTGTAGCGTTGTTGTATGGAAAAGAGTCCTAACCGATTTGCGTTGGGGACGGGAGTCAAGATTCCGCCTATGACAATGGCGTGTGAAATGCAACACACATTTGTTGAAGCAACATGGTATTTGAAGCAATGGGCAAACGGGACTTTTTCTTGTATACATCGGACTCCATCGTCTCGTGTGTGGTGACCCCTTAAAAGCACCGAACTCTAACCATAATTGATTGCTCAAGTTCCTTAGACCGAAGATCCAAAAACGAAGAATGCCATATACTGTCAACACGGCAAGTCAGGGCGAAGAACTGGTTCCAGTATGGTTCAAGTATGTGCTGTCTTGTCCGGATCCGAGCGCGCAATGCTATAACACAAGCATGGGTATGGATTTAAGAAAGGAAGAGAAAAATATAATAACTGTTCCTATTCAGGGTAGTTAATATCTGCTACTCTAAGACGATTTTTCCGAATTTATCTTTATACTACGCGCTTTTCTTGCAAAAATCGTATTCAAATACATATGGATACATCGCTGGGAAGAAAAACAAAATTATAGAGGCGATTAAGTGACTTAACTAATAGTTCCATCGCTTTTTGCAGAGTTCAATGCTTCAGTGATCATGGCGTTAGCCGCCACCCCCAGGGTGGCTAGCTTCCCTTCCACATTCTTCTTTTTATTTCTTGCATGTACCAGCTTTGTTAAACTTTCTGGGACTTGTGAACCAAGTGCCTTCAATGCATTCGGAATAGTGCGGAAAGTCGCTAGAGAATTTCGGAATGTTGCGTGCTTAGCATTCGTGTTTTTCTATATTGGTAATCTGTCTCAAAGACTGACATGTCTCACTAAATGAAGGTTGGTCGGATTTTATATCTAGCCGGTTTTGTGGGTGAGAATTAGCCGACATTACTAGTGGATGGGTAGAAGCTTCCCATAGCCTGAGAGCGGCAGTGGGAAATTCCACTTATTTATAACAGAAATAAGCTTGTTCTTTAATCATTTTAGCCGAAGGTGACCCATCCGAATTTAGCAGCAAGGATCATATTCACTTCTGGGAAGCAGCGTCCCTTGACCAGCTCGGTAAATGATCGTTGAGAATGTTCCAGTTATTATGTCTTTCTCCCTTAATTGGCTTTGAATGATGGTACAATACTCCGGAGTATGTCTTCCTATCATTTGGAATAACTTAAGTTGCTTTTCAGACAGGGAAAATGTTCTGGTGATACAGCGAGGTACCTGACGGCCTTATGCAAATTTGTACACACTTGTTTAGGTAAATTGTATAAGCTGTAGTACACAATTCCCAAATCTTGAATTGAATCAGAGGTTGGCATTACGTCACCAGCATGATTGCTAGGGAATTTCGGGCTGCGGCATCGGTATTGAAGTACTTTGGATTTTCTTACAAAAATTTTATTAACTGACGCTCGGTAGATAAATTTACTTAGGGCAGATTTTCGCGTACATTTCCCCGGCAGAGTTGCAGTTGGTCTGAATGAAATTAGTAGACCAGTTTGATCAAGGTGACACGCGCCAAACACTGTGCCGAGTTCTACTCCTAGCACAGACCATGTCTATCTAACAAGACTATACAAGGGCGAAATGCGTCGTAGAGTGCCGTAGCGGGACAGAGCAACACTGAAAAGCTCCCACTCTCCCTGTTACTTTTGGCCACCGTATGCTCGCTGCCTCTTTCGCAGCAACGTGAAAACAACTACTTTGACCTTAGTAGCCCACTGATTTGTATGGTGGAGGCAGCAGCGGAACAACCTACAACATACGGTGCGTTAGGTTTCTGTGGTGTCACAATTTGCTACTTCGGATAATTTTCTTGGGAATGATTGTAAATCAACACGGTCAATTCATCGAGTTAGATGAGAGAAGAGCAAATACAACGTGATCCACAAACCCCTTGGTTTTGCGTCTACTACAACACGACCAAAGACAGATAACACCCAAGTGTGTGGGCGGGAATTCCAGAAATCATGATCCTCATTGTAGAGAGGTATTACTGCAAACCGTTTGGAAAACCTTTTTTACGGTACCAAAACGCACCTAACTGGCAGCACTTATGCTGAGTAGAAGTAATTTAGGTGAAACTAGGAAAATAGCGTTTGTTTGACAGAAACAGTGTACTGTTGGTTTAAAGAGCAAATCTTTTACTAAGTAAACTGCATTCGTTTTGTATCGCCTAAGATACCATTCCATTTGCAATCATATTACCTCAGAATAAAACCTTAATAAACTTACGTACATGCTTCTGTACATTATCACATTTTATTAATTACCTTGCTTCCAAATTCAGACTCAGCTTGGTTTCATGGTGGTTTCATAACTCATTAAATCTGTTTCAAAAACTAATTGCTTACTGTAATCAATAATTTCTGATTTTGAGTTTGATTGCAATATCCTTAAAGTGTGATTTGTTGACCGTGATTTCTAGTGCTATCATGATTATAGATGGGTCACATTTGTGTAACATAGACACACTATCAGTTAGGTGGTTTAATGTCTTCTCCACTCAGTTTGGAGCATAAAGTTGTAATTGTTTAGGAGAAGCTAAGAAAAGAAGAACAAGAAGCAGATATGAACAATTTCTAACACTGTAGCACAATTTTGGTACTAACATAATCCGACACTCAATGGGCACAACAATTTGTCCAATGTATACCCAGTTGAATGCAACTTAACCTTGCCGTGCAATAAACAGGGATATTTGACTCATACTATAACAGCCGTGCTTAAATTCTGGTTTCCGCTAAAGGAATCTCCAGACGGTTAACGCTCCTAGTTACGAAAAGCTTTAATTATGACCAACGATTCCAAAATTATCATTAATAGTTAAGGTTCGATCCCCGGAACCTAGTTATAATTTCATGCCTACCTGCTGCTAACAAAATATTAACTCCGAAATCTTTATCTTATGTGCGTCAAACGAGGGGAAAATTGCTTTCATAATGATCATGTCTTCAAGCCAAATGTTATACGGATGTCAGGAAAATAAGTGTTTCACGTCAACTAAATCATTTTTAGCGCACTTCCTTTATATTCGTCACATCGATGAGGAGATTGATTAGATAGTAATCATTCAGCTTGATACAGATCTTTGAGAAGTTTTTAGATTTGCTTCTTGTCTTTTTAGTATTACTTATAAGTAAACGATCGTGGTACTTAATGTACCATACAGTTATTTGCCTGTATCAGATTGTCATTTACCTAGAATTCCTGTAGGCACTAAGAGAACTAATTCCTGTCCTATATATATACACCTACAGTAACACTTGCTACCTTTATTCTTCCCAAGTAGTTGATCAATTATATTTAGTACGCTTGGCTTTAAAGTCTACTTTGTTGGGAGCCATGTTGTGTTCACAAAATGTTTGAAGCTAACTTTTTGTCTGACCATTTGATTGCATCAACTTTTGCTCGACTCTTGTTGTAAGCACTTGTTCAACTTCTAGTACGTTTTAATTATAGCATAGTGGCGTGATTTTAACAACAGTGCTGGAGATTTTGTGCATTTCATACGCTGTACTTGTGCTTTATCACACATGCGCCGATAGAAATAACCAAGTGCTTAGGTAACATAGTGACCATTCAAAGCCAGCTGCTTTGCCATGTATACAACTACGTCAAAAAGCAAATAACAGGCATTATTCGAAAGGCAGTGAGGACGAAATGGGCATTTACTTCAATATTTTGCGCTTGAAAGTCGATGCTGTGAGTAATTGGTGTCCCCTTATGATTTTGCTGTACATTGTCTCGGCACTGATGTTGAATAATCCCTCGTCTGCCCCATACAAACTCACCCACCCCGGTTCAAATCCCCATTCAGCTCTGATGTGAGCATGCACCAACTCCTATAGCTGGTTTATGCAACTGTTTATTTTGACATCGTCGGCGTAAATTACAGACGGACTATCACTAGAGAAGACCGGAAACAGAGCAGGCTGCAATGTTGCAATTTAGTGAAGTATTGCGGTGTTTTCCAGTGAGCAACACCTAATTTCCATCTGCTTCAGCTATGGTTCTAGCGATCGAATTGATTAAGGTCCATTTCCACGCCAGTCGCTGTACACACTGAGATGGCGCGTCGAATTCCAATCACAAGAGTACAAAATGACTCTGCAAAAGTTATCACGTCCATTTATAGCGTCATTAATCATATCAATTTAACTACAAATACATCTAACGATGTAGCCTAAGTAAATAAATAAATAAAATAAATAAAACTTTTATTCTCGACAAGGCGAGGCACACCTTTACAGGCATGATCATTTTGACAAAACAATGAGTGATCAAGAATTTGCAAATATCCGATATGTTCGCCATAACAGTGCTTGTTTGTGCAAGGGGAATGTAAGTATGTAATTGTGTGTGAGTTTATGTAGCTGTGTAATTTGCGCTTGTAACTGTGCTGCTCCATTCTTGAATGTTTGCTATCGTCAGCAATGTGCGAGTAGAAGATTGGTGTCCGTGGGTTGGAAAGTATTATCCAGATATCCAATGGGCAGTGACTTTATTTTGTGGCGAGCCACGACCGCCACGTCACAGTGTTGTTAAACAGACATTTGTGGCTTTTTATAGAGAGAACGCTTGCCAGGCGAAAACCCACCACGTCCTGGAACACTGCCGCCGAACTATTAGCTGGAACGGGTAAAACCCGAACCACTCAGCTGGCACCACGAGGAGGTTGTTCGGCAACAGCCAATAACCCCTCAAAATATATCCATACCCGGAGGGACACTAGCTTAGCTTCATGTACACCGTTCGACTACAGTGCAGGACACGTAAAGTATAACTTCATTTGTTCAGTTTGTTCATAGTCCATAGGTGGAGTTTACTCTACCGAACCCAGAGAAGGGAAAAAATGCAGTCTAGCATGTAACAAATACTCCATGTTGTTTTATGACTGCTGTTCGCGGTGAACGTTCGCTGGTACAAGAACTGTAAAGCGCAATTTTCTTTCACCATAAAAGCGCGTGCTCTCCTTTTCGACTTCTACATTTGTACTAGTTAGCTAGTCACAGTTGTGTACTATCAGACAAATCAATCAATAACTGCTCCGACTCCTCCTTATAATTGTGTTAAAAGTAAGCAAATTTATAACCTTATAAATCCCCCACTACTTACAAATTATCCGTAGTCGCGTTAGCAGCTTACATACTACCTCGACTGGTGACGACTTACAAAGGAAGTTGTTGCTCTGGGTGCCAGCCCAGTCCTCTGCACATTCATAACACGCAAGACAGTGGGGGATGAACCGCGCTATATGGCAGTTAGATCTCAGCCATGGCGGTCCGTTGCCGCCGCCCATGGCTCAGTGACATATATCGCTGACTCCCAAGCGTAAGGTCGTGGGTTAGAATCTGGCAGGATTCCGCGGGTGCGCGCTACTGACGAGTCCCAATAGGACGAAACGGCCGTCTAGGCCTTTCCTGGATGTGTGGTGGCCGTCTGCCTGTGTCTAATTGCGACGAACCTACACGAACACAATATAATAAATGCTATAAGGAAAGAACTACACTGTCGCAAGAATGAAGCCGAAGCAGTGCGAAACCAACTTTGCACACGGAAATAAAATGTGCCTTCTAATTATTTTCAAAGCGGACAGCGAATACTGTTTCTCGTTGCTTGATGGGAGATGAGCTTGTTTAGTCAGATATTGGTCCGCAAACTGGAGAGACTCGAAGTATTCCCTTCTCGTATGATTGTGAACACTTATGTTCCTTTCATGGAGCAGCAAGCCATGAAACTAGAAAAGGTGACATATTTCCACGCTGTGCAAATCGGCAAGTTTCTGTTGCACTTCAGTGACATCCAGCAAGCAGAATTCCCATTCACCGTATGTACCTGCTACTAGAATTATTACATGCCTCTTTAATGTTCTTATGGTTAGTTTTGTCTACCGTTCAAAAAATAAGGGAGTGTTGCTACACTATAGCACGGCTAGGAATTCACACCAACTATGCGGCTGGAAGACTCAGCTCTTTCGGTCGCTTGGTGGCAACCACATTCAACGGCTCACTGCAAGAACATGATTGCATCTCACTAGCTACTAGATTCATATACATAGATCTTAGGGCTATGACAGTGAATAAAAGAAGGCATGTTCAAAAGATATTTAAAAGTTTAGTTTAAGACGGTTGTTATAATTTGAGTAGATGCCTGATAAGATTGTCAATGGCACGGTTGGAGCACGCTTACGGTAATGGCCTGGGACGCTGACCAATCGAACGGAGTTGCGCTGACCTGACGGCATTAGCTTAGCCTGGGGTACGCGCTGGTGAGACGGAAATTGAACGAGCGTGAGAACGATCATAGCCGCCCGTATTCGGGTAGACGCTGAGCCCTCGGAACAGACGCACACGAGAGGGAGTTACGGTAGACGCGCTGGTGACAGACGCGAACGCTGCCTGGCTAGCGGCGCACACAAAGCCACGTGACCGACCGACTCCCAACTGAGGCGAAGAGGAAGAAAGGCAAGTGGTCCTCTGAAGGCTCTTTTACGACAAACAAAGGGCGAATCAGAGCCAATGCTATGGGTCATTAAATTAGGGAAAATTTCTACCACGACGAGATGGTAGTTTGTAAAAGACCATTGTCAAAAGGTGCGCAGTTGGGTTGCGTCTCAGAGCGGCTGAACTCTGCTACATTGTGAGGAGGAATTGGACCCCGCTTCCCACAGCCATTCTGCCGGAGTTTCTGGCGCGTTTTTGCGGGGATATTTGACGGAGCCGCAACAACGTTGAACGTCAGTCGTTGATTAGTTCTGGATGTAAGCTATCACGATGTGTTATCGCAAGGAAAACAGCGGGTAAGTAAAACACTACGTGTAAGCTCAGTGGGTCAAAAAACTTTTGTATCCCGAATGACGTATTTTCGACCAACAGTTTACGCCTCCTTGTACTTGGTGACAGTGGGGGAGTGATTTGTTACATACGCCGATGGCGTCCGCTTCCGGGCTTTCTCTTCTTCCGTAGGTTTAGTGCAAAGACCTCATCATCATCATCAACAGCAATACACCAACAATTTGAACTGATGCTTCGCTGCCATACAACCATGAGGAACTATGAAATGAAGAATAAGAAATGGGAGAGGAGGGGGACTTACCTGAAAACCTTAGTGCCCTAAACAAACATTCAGGGTCAAGGCGCCAAGGCCTTGTGTAGACAACATACCGTCACAAACAGCTTGCTATCGTGCAAAGATAAGGCGCCGTCGGCGAGACAGCTTACTTGCGGCTTTCACCGCCACAGCCATTACCCGGCAGATAACTCAGGAGCAAACACACATTAAACAGTCAATCCGATTAGGAGACTGCAGGAGACGCGCCACTGGTGTCGATTGCGAGCCATGTCCTGTGAAGTCTCGAGGCAAGCACAAGGCGAGTCACTTGGACTCCAGCCTGGAAGGCGAGACGGACCAACGTTACCCAGTTTGCTCGTCAGTGACTTCATTTCCCGTTGCCAAGTCAACTTCTGTCTACCTCGAGCCCTGCGCCACCCTATACTGGTAGACTAAACAAGGCTCTCCTAGGTAAGCGGTGACGAGGCATACGTAGCACGTGCCCGAGCCGACGCAACTTATTCAGTGCAAAGACCTGGTGACGCTCAAACTGTTTTCTCTTTTCGCGATTCAAAAGCTTTGAGGCATAATATGATTACTGTGCGTTTCGATTCATACACCCAGCTATAGTTCCTTATAAATATTCATACAAGTTTTAACACAACTGACTGCTCTTTCCCCACAACATAGTAGTCGAGTATGGCTAGACGGACACAGACTGTAGTACTCCTTAATAGAGCATTAATGTGTGGTAATCGATAGAGTATAAATTTTAGTGTCATCAGAGTTGCACAGCACGGTGCATAAACCTGATGTGCAAGTAAGATTCATTGAAACTTGCTTGCGTTTTGTGATGGGAGTATACACTCGAACGAACGTGCGGTGCCAGCCCAGCAAGGAAGCCGATAGGCTGCCGCAAGGAAAGGCGGCAGCTGATTGGACGTTCACACGCACGCTGATTGGCCAACAGTTGGCCGCATTGGAGTGAGTTTGTTTGACTGAATCAAAGGAAAAATGTCATGCATTCACAAAGGTCGTTAATTATGGATCCAACTAGCTGTATATACCGATATGTTTCACTCTCCCTCTGCCTACGTTTTCGCCTGGTCCTTTTGTTTGCAGAATATACGTTTTGTCCCTGAAGGACCGACTTTTAACACGGTTAATAATCGATGGACTTTAAAATGCCCTAAGGAATGACAGAATTTTGGATCATGCATCTGTTCCAACTAAGGGTTAACATGAATTTCGATGGGTAGCTCTTTCGAATCTATGTTTAAAGGAAATGAAGTGTCCCTGTGAGACGTAAAACCACTTTGTAAATGCGAACATAACTTGCTGAAACGTTAAATCTCATCCACAGTGAAATTACTTAACGGCATTTTGAAAAAACACCATACAGTTTTGTTTAAAAAGATGCAGTGCTTCTACATACATGACATTATTAACATCTTTTGTTCTCTTCTAGGAGCAGTAACTGCACAAGTGTGAGCAAAAGAAAGGTTGGTTTCGCACAAAGACCGGCATTATTCATTTTACTACTGGGCAGTTGTGCTCCTATCTGTAGCTAGAAGCAGCAAGCGTTCATAATTTCCGTTGGACATGTCGTAGTTTTCGGCAATGTGTGAATTCTGTTAATGCTTCACAGAAAGTTGAGATGCAGACGTCAAAACCAATGGATCAACTAAACAATCAAAACAGCTATGTAGAAAGGAGACAGTTCCAATTAATTTAATAGACCTACTAGTCTGTTACCGGATGAAACAATATACAATTTGACCGGTTGATATCCCTGATCTATGGTGTACTCCACGGTACAGCATTGGGGTCCATTCTGTTCTTTATCTATATCAATAAACTGCTTTAACTTTCTCGGTGACACGTGCTTTGCATTCCAGAGTCATGCAGGTTTGCAGAATGATTAATACTCTCGATCGCCTCTGCTTGTGATATGCCGCCTGCCGTGCAAAGCAGTCAAGTCAGCACTCATGGGCCTATGTTTGTTAATGGCTGTCTAACGTACAATGTATTCGATGAATGATCGCTTTGCTTCACCTCCCTGTAGCACTAAAGTATACTCTAACGCAACAAGTAGAATTCATTGGACACCAAGAACAGAGTATAACGTATAGGACTGCGCAAGCTTTGGGTTGCCATGCGATGCTCATGCAATAGATATGAATAGGATTTTATTCGTCTATTTTCCGCCATAAAAACCAATGTTATTTTACTGCTCACCTGCCTGCTATCTGATCCTTCGGGATAAGGAACAGATGATCAAACTAGTTGGATAGGTTGTCATCAGTTCATTCCCATTTTACGGAGTTGACAATTTTCAACTATTCGCATTGAATACCCTATCCTATTCCTGCGTGTGAGTCGATTACATCATGACCTTTAACAGCTTTTGTTTTGTCTACCATTCTATGTTAAGAAAGCTACTCTAGTAACGTATAATAGCAAACACACAACGATACCGGAACTAGCTTGTAGAAGAGAACCTGAAGCGTATTGCTCACCCTCTATGCTTGGAGCATAAATTAATGAATATTTGAGTCCATCAACCGGAACACATAGTCGAAGCGGAGCGAAAACTGGTCAAATAAACATGCATTTCTATCGAATGGACAATATGAGACTGCATACATAAGAAACTCTCCAGGTGCCCCAGTAAAATACAATTGTATCTCGAGTACCGGATATACGCTCAACTGCTTACAATCAACGTATCTCAAAGTATATCAAATAAAAAGGAAACTCCAACTATGAGAAGCAGGAATCTTTAAATCGCTGACTAGCAAGTACCCATACATCTATAGGGAAACGAGAGCATAGATGAAACTATTTTAATGCATTATGCAAACTAGCGGTTTCCGAATAGCCAACAGAAAAGCAGAAGGATGTCGTATCCAGGCTGTCTTGTATACCCACTCATGCCTCCAAACACTGTAATGGAATAAAGCAAGCAATTTTACAAGTGAGTAGAGTTTCACCTCAAACGTACCACATCACTTGTATAACCGCTGGTTTTCCTGACCGTCACATAGTACAGCCCACGGATGGCAAAATCAGCTATCACTAATAGAACTTAGCAGTCTAATGTTCCATATTTTACTTTGACTGAAGATAACAATAAGAATTTCGGACATAAAAAACTGGCGATAGTTATTGCTTCCTAAATGAATTATTTATTTAACCACAAGAGTGCAGAATTGACCTCACGCTATAGTCAAATGATGAATAATGGTTTATTGTGAGCAGAATCGTTAGTGTCCTGAAACACGTAAAAAATTCACTGAAAAGTACATGTTCCAGAGATTAAGCAAATGTCACCGATTGGCACATAGAGTTAGAAGATTCTGGGATATTCCAAGGACTGCACTTGACGGCCAACCCCCCAAAATTGGTTTGGTCTGTATGACACTTCTACTTTTGCCGATTGACTTTCCTGTTTTAGAAGTTGTAGGTCACTAAGTGACTTATACATACGAGCAAGAGCTGTGTCATTTGTACCGTATTTTTGGCGGTGGATGAAGCGATATTTTGTCAGTCATTTGTGTGGTGCTTTTTCTTTCGGTTTGGCTATAGGTCGTCTAAAACAGTTACTTGCATATTACAGAATGGTAGCAGTTGGGAAAATGTGACGGCTAGATTTTTAAAAAGCACACAAATTGCTCACGGTTCCAACTTCATCAGGAAACATTCGTATTAGCAGCGGAGCATAGATGGCCACAATATGTCGTTTACATATGGTCTACATTTGCAACCAATGAAAAAGGATTCCCCGTGTTGTCCAAAGCATAAATCTGTTGAAGATCTGTGGTTTCCTATCAGAAAAGCGTAATATTCAACAGGCAAATGCTATGGAAAAGACTGGTAACTGAAATAATTTAGTTACCACAAGCTCAGTAAGCTCGGTACATGCGTAATGCCACCTATTCCAACGAATGCTACGGGTCAGCTACGGCGTCAATGTTGATTGAATTCCATCGAAAATATGCTTATACTGTTCTGTAGCTTACTACTCACGTGGTTTCATCCGATTCATGACACAAAAAATATGAACTGATGCGACAACCAGCATTGGACATTGAATATTGTATTTAATGAAAATAAATACTGGCACTTTACATGATCCATAGGGTATGAAGATTTGGTGTAAATTATGAACAGTCAAGCAACCTTATATCAAGTTGGACCAGCGTATCGGCGTATCTGCATCGGGTGTATGTGATATTTAAACAAGATGCACCCCCTCTGATACAGCTAGGGAACGAATTAAGTAAAGTAGAAAATGGCCGCTCCAAAAACACGTAAATCGGGCTTGTTGAGGCTAGAAGAATAAGTCACTGCGTCCGGTGGGAAGCTGTCAGGAGTTGACTGGGGCTATTCTGTGGTATGAGATACAGATTAGTAGGGGTTGTTTCAGGGAATATCGAGATGCATTTCGGCAAGTTTACGGTCCAAGAAAGTCTCGAAATCAGCTACAGCAATGCCGAAACTAATGTAGCAGGACGGGCATTTCACGGTCCACATACTTGCAGAGCGAAACGTGTAGCCTGCAGTTCAGTTGGCTGTGCTGAATTGTGAGCCGGAGTAGATGACAAAGAAGTGGGGAGCATGAGTGACAGCTTGAGTAGTTTGTGGCATGGGTGTCCATGGTTGGATAGGATTATAAACACAAGGATAAAGTTCCACGGAAGACCTCAGTATTTCAGTAAGAATAGACAAAGGCGATGAGGTTGTTGTGGATAATCTAAGTGTCTGAAATCCCATACTGATTTTCTCACCGGACGTTGTAGGACTTCGTGCTTCCGCTAGTCTTTGAGCAACCATGGGCTCCAAGCCCGGATAGAAACACCAAGTGAGGGTGGAAGAAGGCGCTTAGGAGGAGGAGTAACTTGCAAGAGTCACTTTGACGGAAGGCTCGTTGTAAAATTCCGAGCACGCGGTTCGCGGCAATGACTGCTTTTCGGCAGGAGGCAGATACAGAAAGCTCGGTTTGGGTAATAGTATCCTAATCACTTTCGTCTGAAGAGATCTGGGGAACAGAAATATATTGAAGAAGCGGATTAGTTTATAGCTAGAAAGCGGCATTTCGACGCGTTATACGCGAAGTTGGTTTTCAGCGACCACTGGTGCGGTTGATTGGTGTCCCTTTGAACTGTGCAAGAATCATCCGGAGCGTAAACCGCTTATCATAGATTTTGTCATCAGAATACAGCAGCAATGAGGAGTCGAATTGTGTTGTGATATCGTCAATGAAGGATATGAAAGTGTCCGGTCAGAGAACAGTCTTTGTGGAAAGTTTGTGGTAGTTAGAGAGCCCTCAAGTTGATCTTTCATACAAAGTCACAATTAGTGGTATAGTAAGCAATGCGAGTGAAGTTTCACACGTGCTCTTAAGCACAGAAAACACAAAACTGAGAATCAATGGGGTATGATAGTCCATAATATGTATACTTGAGATATATGTCACGTTGGAAAGAACACATGGAGCCTGCTCCACTGAGTGTATGCAGGCGGGATTGTGATAAAAATTAGATGCACATTGGCAGCAAATGCAGGAGCGTTAGGATATTTCAGCAGCATGCCGCACGTAGCATCCTCACAAGCTCTGGAATTTTGCCCTCCTTTTCAGTGCTAATAAACAAATGGATCCGTTTAGATGCGAAGTTCTTCTATTATAGGCCAAATGAAAGCATCTGGATTTGACTAAAAATAATTCCCTTTTAACTGGCAAACGCAGATGGACTTGCTCTATTAATTTTGCGCTCAAAGCATTGCAATGGAGGTAGCAGATGGAAGTTCTTTCAACCTAGACAAATGCCATAACGCCACCACATTGTAATATTGTGCTAACAATCGCAGTAGTATTCCTAAATAAACAACAGCTGCCGTAGAATGAGGGTTATAGTGGCCGGAGCTCGGCGCCTTACAATAAGGTCTACCAATCGATTCACTCGTATTTCTTGAGTGATTTAGTTATACTAAAATTAGAATGGCGAAAATTGGTGCATCTGCAATTCCTCTTTCTGACTTGGGGAAGCACACGTGCAAAGAAATAGAAACCTGGGTCACAAATCAACAATCATGAGAGTTTCGAGATTTGTAAATACCAGATGTATTGAACAAGCATAAGTATATCGATACACAGGCCGTTCTATCTGACCTTGTCCAGTTTACTTTACGTCACAACAAAACGAGCTATTTAACTAAGACCCCGGTTTTCTCTATCATAAGTGACAGAGAACCTTGAAAGCAGCAGATGAAAATTAGTACAAATTTTAGGCTGCTACATTGGTTGTTATATCCTCTAAGCTTTGAAGTGATGTTCTAAAGTTGGATGGAACTTCCAACAGTAGTAAACGCAATATATATATATATATATATATATAATAGGTAGACATAGAGGGAGTATAAACAATGGAAATCAAGAGATGACAGGAAGTCATGTCAGTTGAAATGAATACTAACAACTACGTTACTTTTTTAACATTTCGTTTGTTTGACCTTCATCACTCGTTTAGCATCAAATATCAGAATCCAAACACTTATGCACAAGTGTACCATTGGTTTCGTTGGTGTGCCACTTCCTGAAGTGTTTTGGCTCATAGGTACTCTTAGTCCTTTGGTCCGTCGCAATCAGACTGGATCTTAACGGGTTGCGACGGTTTGTGTACCTCTCTGACTCATTGATCTATACTGGGCGGTGCCCACGGGCCCTTTGGGAGCTAGTCGTACAAGATTGGTCAATGGTTAGAGGTTAGAAAAACGCACTCACCAGCTCCTACAGGTTGTAAGTTTGAAATGGGATTACGTTATTTCTGTAAAATTATATCATGTTCACCGTTCCGCTGCCTTGCGGACAGGCTTTTGAGTCAATGGCTATGGTTGATGAACCTAATCGCCCTCCTGTCTAGTTTTGGGCGTCCTGGCAGTATCTCAGTCCACATACAACCATGACTCTTTCCTCAACCGTTAATTACATCCAACATTAGTCATCACGCAGCTCATCAAGGGTCGTTTTATCTGCTGCATACAGCAGCACGGATAAACGAAAACATGCTCCTGGTGGCGCCTCCCTTCCTTCTTTTCCACCGCTTTCTCTTACTCCCATCCCGACCCCCATTACTAACCTTCCTTCTATAACTCCCAGCTTAATTGACAGCAACCGAAGTACCACTGGAGTAGAACCATCTGCAGCCACCTTCCCCACAGCGCACTGGACGCCTATTGGCGCAAGTCCCTAATAAGGCCACGCTGTCCCATTTCCGTGGCGACGTTCAACTTTTGCACTCTATGACAAACACGTCAAAAAGCTGCACTGACACGCAGCTTGGACATACTGGGTATTGATGTACGTTGTGTTTTCGAAACTAGCATCAACGACCCTAACAGGGTTGTTGAATTAACTGCACCCGGCTTATCCTCCCGTTATTGGTTTCACGCATCCAGAGACGCCGATGCAGCACTCACGGGTCAAGCTGATGTAGGTATCATTCTAAACTCCAAGGCTGAGCCATCGTTGGTTGATTGGATTCCGGTGAACAGCCGTTTATGCGCAGTTCGTTTGACAACATCAGCTAAACTTGGTTCACGAAGTAGTACAAAACGCTGTTTGTTTGTTTTCTGCTTATGCTTCCACGGACTGCTGTCCAGGACACGTTCTGTTATGAACTAAACGCGCTATTACACAGTGCTTCCACTTCAGATATTATAATGATTGCAGGGGATATGAAAGTACAGGTAGGACGTCTGAGCTCTTCAGGTCAGCTGGGTGGTAATTATGGGCTTGACTCCCAACGAACTTACAACGATAAGCGTCTGCTGCAACTTGTGCGGAGCACCAACTTTTTTAGTAGCACCGCCTTTTGACACAGTAGACGCCGAAGGGCCACTTGGTGTCCTATATTAACTGAGAAGCGGCGGACCCAAATAGATCACATTGCCATCGGTTACAATTGGCTTGGTTCCATTCCGGATTGCCGCTCTTTCTGGAGTACTTGTGTTGACTCTGATAATGACTTGGTGCGCCGTTGCTTTTCCTTAGACTTTACGGGAAGGCGCACCAAGCGCTTTCCACTATTGGCAAATGTGAAGTTATCTCAGTCCACGGTAACAAGCCTGCCTAGCTGCACTGCTTACCCAACTTTCGCTGTCTTGTCTAAATGACACGAAGCTTCAGTGCAATAGGATCGCCTTCCCCATGCAGGACGCAGGAAACTCTGCTTGTTCTACTATCAATCGTCGCCGCAACAGTCACTGGATATACGAGAAGTCGGTGAATCTGTTGGAATACAGAAGGAAATTCCCAGCTGGCTCGGAACACAATACAACCAGACGGACTATAAGAAGCGAACTAAAGCGGAGCCTGCGCGCTGACACGGATTCCTGGTGGACAAGTCGGTCTCAAGAATTAGAGGAGGTGGGATCAGTAGGGAACTGTCGCAAACTCTTCCAGCTGATCCGCATCACTGGTCCCAGGAAGCCAGGCGTCAGTGTGAAAAGCAGTGACAGTGCGGTCACTCTTCTTCACAATAAAGAGCGTCGTATAGCTCGTTGATCGGAACACATTTGAGATCAGTTCGCGCTTTCGAACCTCTTTCTACTCAGGTGATGCAGAGTGAGCCGTGGACGGTTAGTTTAGATGCTCCATTGGAGGCTGAGGCCCGAAACACGATCACAGCCCTCAATCGTTTTCACGCTTCTGGCCCGGATTCCCCCACCTGCCCTATTTACAGATGAAGGTAAAGTCCTCTGCAAAGCACAGGCTTCACTGTTCGAACATGTAAGGAAAGAGAAAACCGTCCCGGCTGATTTGAGTGAACTGAGCGTGTTGGCAATATTCAAGAACGGTAGTTGCACCGACTGTGCTAACCATAGAGGTTTTAAACTAACATCCGTAGTGAAAAGTCACTGGCCTCAATTCCCGTTCGTCTCCTAACTGCGAAACGGAAATCCCGGTTAGGAAGAGCAGGCAGGTTTCCGTCCAGGTAGGGGGTGTATAGACCACATATTCACTCTGCTGCAGGTGCTAGAGTAGCGTCACGCATACCGCAGACCGACAACAGCCGTGTTCCTCGATATCAAGAGTGAGTTCCATTCAGTCAATTGATGCATTCTACTCGAAATACTTTACAAGGAAATGTGTTCTCATGAAATAGCTAAACATGTTACGCGCTCTGTAATCGAACACCACAGACCGCGTCAGAGTCTACAGTGACCTGTCGAACTGGTTTACGACAAAAAGTGGTGTTCGTCAGGTTTGTCCGATTTGCACATTTTTGCTCCATTTTGTCACCAACTCCATTTTGATGTGTTGCCTTGCGGATCCCCACAATGCAGGCATTGAGATTATGCTTGGTGACAGGCTAGTTTATCTTGATTACGCGGACGATATTATCTTAATTGTTAAAGATGTTGGGGCGGAGCAATCAGCCCTGAATACTCTGTGTATGATGGTTCTATTATTTGGTATGCACTCTGCACCTTCAAAGTCTAAGGTGTTGCTGCAGAACCACCATCCACTTGATGGTCCATTGACCATAGATAGCGAGAAACTCGAGGTGGTTGATCAATTCACTTCACTTGGCAGCTGTATCGCAGCAACGACGTGTAAATAGCTACCGTGGTCATTTCACGCCACTGCAAAAGCCAGCACAGTCCATTTGAATCTGCTGCACTGGCGACAGAAAAGGGGTTACGCTCCTTGTTTACAAGGCGGTGCTTACAAGGTCACGGTGAGGGCTGGTCCTACTCTATGGGAAAAAGACTTGGCGCGTTCGGGTCTGAAAACCTGAGAAGCCTTTAAGCCTTTGATCAGCGTCTTGCATGTGGAGTATTGCTGGTGTCCGAGTGACAGCAGAGTGTCCGCAACGATGATGGGCGTAGGTGACACGTAGGCAGCTATAACCAAGCTATTTC
>OX104059.1:31259984-31348089 GCA_944474145.2 Dicrocoelium dendriticum | reverse complement strand
GCGGGGGAATACGGCAGCGGCAGTTCCAAACAGGTTTTGATCATCGAGCTGGTAGTAGCTCCCAGGGGCTCACGGACTTGAACACCACGCATACGTTCATCGCAGCTGGTCAGCAACAGGTCCAAGCATGATGGAATCGAGCGCGTAATAATCCGCATCCACTGATTGATGTGCTGTGAGGCCCCAGTTACAAACCTCATCTCCGCAAACTTCGTCTATACTTCGCCGGGGCCGGGGAGTAGCTCGACTTTGGGCCACCGTATTCGAGGAAGCGTAAAATCGCCCATAAGCAAGAATTGTGCACGACTCATGCGGTTGCGCACTTGAGGCACTCAGTTCAAGCAGCGGCTCAGTGGACTGCGATACACAACACCTAAGGGGAGTTCTCCCCTTCTCAGGTGCATCGAACACTATGGCTGATCACACAGGCCACCACTGCTCCTGTACATGCTCACGACTCCCCTCACAAAGAAGACCAAATACAAAGCAACACACCATCTCGGTCAGTGAATAGCCCATCCCAGCGGAAACAAGAATACCCACTGCTTTCGACTTCTTGCATGGTTATCTCTGAATTTAACCAAGTTTCAGCTAGACCCAATACGTCTGCTTGCCGCGAGGCAATGAAGTGACGAACGTCAAGTTTGTTCATTAGAATACAAACGTTTGTAAATGTTACAGGTAGGCCGCGGTAGGAACCGTCGGGCGCACATAAAGCCTTAGCAACCTGTTTATCCGGATTCCGGAAAGAACCCTGTTAGTTATTCGAAAAGTAACAATGTGTTTATTTGTTTCCCCGCCTTCAGTGCGCCCCTTTAGTTCAATCACGGTAAACTTGAGTTCTTCTCTGTCTGCTGGATCCATGACTGCGCGCACATGGTTCTTCAACCCAGTAAGTCCACTGAGGAGCCATAATATCAATCTCTAACCAGTTTCTTCGGTATAAGCGACCCAAATGGGTCGAATCTTGCCCTCAGTTTCTTTCCAGGAAGGGCGATTTGCTTCACTTTCAGCTCGTCTTCGCTGACGTAGAACATTCTATTAACCAGACGCTGCAGAAACTCGACGTCATGGCCATACCGAAACTGTGGGTTTGAATCTGACGATTCAGGAGCAAGGAAGACCATCAAGATGCAACGTCTCAGGTCGCTGGACGGCGTTTTCGGTTTCTTTGGTGTTTGCGTTTGCCAGAAGTCGTCACTACCTGGCTTGTCACACATTCGACTTGCCGTGGTCGTCGAGGGAGTAACAGGTGCTAAAAAGTTGCTACTCGGCAATCTAGGGATTCGCGCAACAGCAGCTGCTCAAATAAACAAAAGAAGTCGCATGCTCGAACTGTGTGCGTTCCAGGGTGAGCAAGGAGAGGGTAAGTACCGATCCTGGAACAACAACTTATACCTCGAGAGGGAGAAGCACATTTGCCTCAATCGCCAAACGTTTCATAAGACTTTGCATATATGGTTACCCGTCAAAAGATTAGCGCTATTTTAGCGTAACCTAAATTGTTCGCTGGCTAACAGGCAGTGGCCACAAAACAAAAGTTTAGTAACCTTCAGGAGCGCCCGGCATGACGACTCCAACCGTAAAATTAAAGCGAAACGGAGCCCAATTTTCACAGCGATTACGTCACACATCTGTTAGAGTGCAATTTTCCACCGGGGTGGATGACAGGAAAGTTAGCTGGTGGCGTCTCACACACCACATAGCAATGTTCTTAAACAAGCATTTGTGGCGTTTTATAGTGCGAACGTTTGTCAGGAGAACACCTACCATTGCCGCTGAAACCTCCGTTGAAACGGGGGAAATCCGAAATATCCAGCTGGTTTGACTAGGAGCTACTTTGGAAGTACATCGATAAATGATTTTGCTCACTATGCCCTAAAGCACGCTTCACCAAACCTTTTCCACATGCCGGATAACTAGAAAAAGTTACTAACGCGGTCCAAATAATTAGGTAAAATGAATAGCGCGGGCCGGATAATGTGAAAACGCGATCTGCTTGGGCCTACTACCCGGCAAATGATAAGCGTAGGTTGTACAAGGGTTATGAGCATTATTTGTTAGCCAGAACCAGATCTCTGAGAAAGAAAAGACGACACTCGATTTCCGATTTCCTTATTAACCTTAGTGTAGGCTGAATAAAGGAAATCTGAACGGTAAAAAGATATTAATTTAAAAACAGCACATAAATCCTAATGGAACATCGGAAAATAGTAAACTTGTGGTCCTTCATGGAACTACCGCTCATCAGAAGTACGTGCAAAATGCATTGGTACCTTCTATAATAACATATATCATATCGGATCCTTTGCAACATATATATTTTTATGTATGTAAGCGGCAATGCGTTTAAAAGGTTTCAGTAAGACCGTTCCACCAGAGCCAAATCAACAAGGTTGGAACTGGATACCGATACTATTTAAATGTAGATAGCAATACAAACATGTAAGAACCTCAACTGTTTTAGCTTCCAGCGCAATTCCCTAATGACAATCTGCAGTTCGTTCTAAATAGCTAGCAAATGAGACTTCATGTTGCATGCATAGATTAAAGGCGTCTTAATAAGCGGCGTTTTATGTAACATTGGCTTCAGAGGAGCTACCAACGGAAAATTGCGGCGCAAAGGTGTGAGACAAACAGAAACACAGTAGAGTACCTAGATGGATGTGTTCCAACGATGCGGAGTCAATATTAGTACGTCAGCACGGCGTCACATGTATCAACCATGATATGGTTCACGCTAGTGCTCAAACGGTCTGACCACTAGCAACATGAGATGCAGTGCCAAATGTAAGTTGTATCACAACGTCTCGTGTTCCCTGGGCTTTACCAAGCAAATTTGAGTACAATCGGCTGGCCGGACGATCTGGCTTCGCGAGCCGGATGCGACACATAGACAGTAGTTTAATGACCCTTGCTCTAAAGTGAATGGGAAAGAAAAACAGTCCAGATGAATATAATTCCGATAAGTTGTTTATTTACACTGACAGCTAAGCGTCGTTAACATGTTTTTCGTCGTTGCTTAACCAACTGACATAGGTAACTGTGGTTTCCGTATCGGGAACAAATAAAAATGTGTGGTCTACTCAGGCAAAACAGCAAATACAGCACTAATAAATTCATCATGAGTAATGCGAACGACATATCTTGCACCTTTAAATGCCGGGTAAGTTGTGCCAAATCGCAACTGTTCCGGTACACTTGACCTTGAAGTTGGCGCACCTACCGGATGCAGTCTCCGCCCTCATCGTAACTGAGCATATAACACAGGTCACAGAGCTGATCTGTTATCGATTTACCTACATTATCTGCGCCTACCCTGACATCAGCATCTGATGTTGTCATTCGGGTAAGCAGCACTATGATCTGCCCTTAGCTTGCGATGAAATTTACGTCAAGGATCAGTTTATTTTGACACTGGCGTGTTTACTATCATCACAATGATGGTTGATCTACAGCATGGATCACTGCTCATTAGTTTCAGTTTCGTCACCCTGGACATGTACTTGTTTTACATGAGATTTATTTCACAGCCTGCTAACTGTTGTATTTGGCTGCCTTCAAACATATTCAGAATCGCAAAAATTAACCATTGGTCTCACTGCTTCAGTCAACTTAGTGTTTTCTCTATGACCAGTACTAAGTACTGACACTAGTGGAGGTGACACGGTTATTTGGTGAGCTGTCCTTGCGTACCGGTCAACTAATTTGTTCCATTTTATAACATTGCCACTAAAATATTGATTGAAATGCGGTGAGATGACATAAAACTAAAAATTTCAAATATGAGGACACCGAATTCTGGGTTTGCTAACCATGATTTAATAGAGGGGCAGAGGTTAAAAGGACTTCCATTTGAAACGTGAACATGACTAACTGATTTAAACCACTAAACAGAATATGTTTCGAGAAGTTGGCAACTTCCTAGATTTTCAGGAATTGATCCGTTGCTTACCTACTTTCATCACACTCTGGAGTTGAAAAACGTATAAACGCTAGTTTAAATGTTGAGCACAGTTATCGACAATAGAACAATGGTATAATACGGATAAAAAGCCAAGGCTTGAGAAGTCCCATAGGATGGTTTGCAGGATAATGTTGGTTCAAAAAAGGTGCAGAAAAGTGAAAAAGTGCACCCGTGAACTCATGGTATTTTTCACATTAATAGAAAAGTAAATCCGTCCACCCCGAGTTCGTGGAGGTTAGTGAGCCAAATGTTTGCCTGCGCCATGTCGTTACTCAATGAATAGAAATCAGTTCAAGTAATGTAGGTGGTGTAAAGCATCACCCTTTCGTTTCCTAAAGATGGGTAGTGTAGTCGAAAAATAACAAAAGTCGCAAGTGCTTTCTACAAATGACAAACTCGAAGGGAAAAGTAATTCTTGGGGCACACCAGCCGACTGTACTGCGTGGCAAGTTTCAATTTATGACCCCTCAATGCCGTGTTGCGGCTATACTTCAGGTGTCGGCAGGCGTGACCGGGGCTGTTCAAGACCTGGAATGCCAGGATGAGGCGGTTTTTACCTCTGTACACACCCAGGACGCTACGTCTTCTTTGGTATTGCAGTTAGGACAACCACTTCACATTTTTCGTTGTCCTTCGCTGGACGGTTTCCATTGCAGCCAGATCCCGTTTTAACCAGGATTGTCAAGCTTTGATGGTATACATGGGGCCGCACATGTACCCATTGAGGGTTTAGGGAAAGATGGAGGGTTCGAAGCGCCCGAACGCCCTCCGTAACAGACCAACATGTTGGTTTGCGGTTTTGCATGTCTTCAAGAATTGCGTCGAACAGCTGAAATCGTCTTGCATCACCGCCCCAAGGTCACGCCCTTTTGAGGCGGTTTTCAACACGTCGTCTCCAAGCATATACGCGCACGTCAGTATATGGTAGATATACACGGTTTTGTGGTTGTTTGTGTTAAATGGAAGTAGATCTGCCTTCGAACACTCATAAGCGTGGTCTAAGACTCGTTGCAGCATATCGTAAACATTCTGTCAGCCGATTGTCCGCCATAACTTGAAGTCATCGGGAAAAACAAGAAATTTGTCTTGATGACATTAGCAGGGTCGTTAATGAAGAACAAAAATAACCTTAGCCTCAACACTGAGCTTTGTGAAACACCGCATTCCAGCTTAATTTAATCAAAAATGAGCCCCAAACTGGAACCTGAAAGCGCCACTGAAGGAAGAAGTTTTCATACCATCCAAGGACGGAGTTCCCAACTCTATACGCTTGCATCTTTTGGAGAAGAATAAGGCTGTCTAGACGGTCGAAGTCCTTGGAAAATTTAGGTGGATGACGTTAATGCCGATCCCACTGTTGCCTATCTTGGTCCAACTGCCATGGGCAAGTAGAAGATTGGTAGTATATGACCCATGCTGACGGAATCCGTGTTGCTCCGATGCTATGATGTTAGACCTTTCGAAGTATTCCATTACAGACCCAGCTATGATCGATTTCATCCCATTTGAAAGCACCTGGAGGAGAATCACTGGGCAATAGTCGGCGGCCTTTGAACGACTACCAGTCTTGAAAATCGGGGCAATGTTGCCTTGCTTTTACGTGTTATGGACCTGCGGTTTGCATAGACATCTTCAGAAAAATCTTCTTACTGGTTCAGATATCCCTGTAGCTGCCAATTGCAGTGCTTCTGGGGGAAGGTTATCTACTCCGAGGGAACTGTGGGTACACGACGAGAGCAGCTTCTTGAGAATGGTCGCCGAACTAAGAGTAACGTAGGTAAATAATGGCGCCTGGGAGATTGGGATGGGTATGTTATAGATGCTGGTAGCGCGTCGGAAAATCAGAGCGTATTGGAGTCGTAGAACGTTAGCTGCATCCTCGGTGGTTTGAGCACGTCCATCTGCTGATATTAGTAGGGCAGCACCACGTTTCACATTCCCGAGGCTGTTCACATGTATGTACAGAAGCTTTTTATTAGTACAAAACTCTTCCGCTAGATGTTGTTGGTGTATTACTTAGTCCTCACATACAAGCGTAATACAGTGATTACCATGCACAAGATACTTACTCCGGTTGTCAGGGCTAGGGTTCGCTCTATACACATGCCAGGCTGCGTCTCTTACCGACATGTGTTTTCGGGTTCTCCTCCGAATGAATATTTGCGATCTTGCGGAATGAAGGGGCTCGTTGACCCAGACAGATTTAATCAGATCATTGTACTTGCCAGTGAACTCCATCTAAGCACAGTCATTGGAAAATTCGTCCAAAAACTTCCAGTTGACATCTCTCACAAGTTCGGCTAGTAGGTCTTAATGAGTGATTGTTCAAAACAAGTTACTATGTGCTTATAAATACTCCGCATAACACCCGAAGCCGTAAATTATGGTTACGTGGTCGCTATGCCCCAGAGGTCACTCCATACTTAGATTGACAATCATAGGCTCCTCGTTCGTGAGCACCAAATCGAGCACAGATAGTTTATTTCCAGCTCTGAATCAGGGGGGGGGATCTGACATGGCTGAAGAGCAGAATGCTTACGGTATACTCATGCAGATCTGCCTTGAATTGCTCGTTGGGCAATGCCGGAACTTCCAAATTGTGAACATTGCAGTCGCCAGATATGAGAACATGGCTGTATCGTCCTCGTAGGACACTTCCCAAAGATGACATCAGGCAGGAGTCCATTTCGGGTGTGGACATTGGGGACGATAAACCACGGTCAAAAAGCGTGTCGTTTGGCAACAATCGCACACTGAACCAGTGTGTCTGCGATCAGCATTTCCTTATCCACCACTGGTTCGCACTGCAGGTCGTTGCGGTAGTATCACTTTACCCCGCCCTTGCTACGGCGTTCGTTCCGGAGAAGGGACACCATGTATCGCGACCCCGGCCTCGGCAATTTTGGAGTGCAGTCAGGTTTCCGTGACGAATGTGAGGTAACAGACATGTGACGCTTGACGTAGCCGCATTTCGGCAAGCTTATTCAGGCGACTATATACATTGATGTACATGCAGGAAAGATTTTGTTCCTATCAGCGAATCGTGGGATGCATATTTTGGGTGACATGTTGTGCCGACCGGTGAAAGGTCCGCCACTTATCGTTTCTTGGGTGTAGCGAGGACGAGCTCATTTGTGTCCGATCCACGGATCTCACCATTCTCGCTTTGCTTCTCCCTTTGCAAGTAATGCATGGAGTGTGTTTGTCAGTTTCGCTTGCTAGTTGAGCGAAGTCATCCGAACTCTTGTCGGGAAGTGGTCCGTCTAAGTGACTGCTCTCGTGTGGTTGATTAGCAGATACTGTTTTATATCCGGAGCTAGGAAGGAAGGCTACTGCGACCCACATACCAACATTCCAGCACCATTGCTGACATTTGTCTAGATTGAAGAAACACTTTCACGATCCTGGGGCCACACCATTTGTGATTTGGTGATCTGCGCAGGTTTGAGATAGATTGTGCTATGGTGTTTCCCAGAAAGAGTGTCTGGTAAATGTATCGCCATTGTTCCTGGTGATGAGTGGTCACTTCTCGCTCATCAAGGCATCCAGCCTCTGGAACGCCGTGTACCAGGATAGTCCTGGCTACGGGTTTCTTCCGTTTTTCACTCAAGTAGTGCTATACTTGTCTGTGCTCTCGTCACGGAACTTCCGGGAATAAACAGATGGAATATGGCCCATCCAGAAGGCGAGCTGTCGATAACAGAACAGCTACTGCTTCATTAGCGGAAGTCAACGCAACTCGGAGAAGTCGTGAGTCCCCGTAGCGCTATGAGTTTGGATGACGGGTAACGCGTGTAAAAATTGGCCGGCTTAGTTACAACACCAATAATGTCCTACATGTAGTTCCACTGGTTCAAGTTATCAAGTTGCTTCTCTTTTAAGGAGTTAGACGTCGATTCTGGAATGTTGGTGCTGAGTACCACTGGTATGTTATGTGCAACTCGGGTTGAAGTTAAACCACCAGCTGGTCTGTATATAGCCAATGGAGGCTATGTGGATCAGCTTCGTCTTCATTTAATCTGGGTCCAGTAGGAGTGGCCGAAAATTTAGTTTTTCGATCACCTTTGGAAGTTTCAAGTTTCAACCACCACTGCTTTCGAAGTCCTTCTGCATTTTCGTAGCCGTATGGAGGGACGATGCGCTGACTGGTCTCATTGTAATCGGACTGGCGGTGGTTGTTTCAGACTTATTCATGCAACTACGGGTATTGACGTTTAAAGCTACAAACGGTGCATTATTAGCGCGCTGCCCAACATTCTGCCTCAGTTTGAAAGCGGGGTCTGATGGGAATGACTTTGATTTACTCTCGGTCAAGCTTTCTTTAAAGGAATCGCTTTTGGTACTTCTCATTTGTTTAATCATTACTACCAGTCATTCGTACTTCTGCGATAGTTCATGTGTAATCTTTACCAGTGGAATGACTACACATACTGAACAGAGCCACAGAGATTCTGGCTTAATTTCGTGTGGCTGCAACTGGTTTACTGTGAGTTCGGAACATTTCAGATGGAACTTGCCTTGGTAACTGTTACACTGGATTCTAATTCTTACATTGTTATAGCTTGAAGGAAGCCGCAAGGTGCTTTCGATCGGGATGCGATCACATGGGTTTTTGATTGGTCGCCACAATCCTTTGTGTCGATCGATACTATACCGCTGAAGTCTGGAGTGCTTACGATTTCCTGCGGGTCGTCTGTGCGCTTAATTGTATGCATCTTCAAGGTCGCCGCGTTCTGCGCGTCTGGCCGAGACAGATTTAAGCGGTTAGATCTATCACACAGCAAACAGAACGACTGAGCGGTACGGACACAAAGTGTACAACAGCGAATTTGATGAACGGTCCACAGCTATGGTTTCTGACTTCGGATCAAACGCAGAGTTGGCCTTCGTTTGAGATCACAAATATTGCTGTGTGATTCGTGATTCGGAAAATTTCACGATTGTGATTTGCGGGAATGGTGAGAAAACCACGATATGGAGATAAAAAGCGAGCCACACATGCTAGATCCGAAAGATGTAGTACATTAGATAGCACCGATGAATCTGGGTCGTGTGTATGTGGAAATATCTTTTCTGTGACAAATGCGGCTGAAAAGAGTGACGAACAGCGTGTTCATAGATGAGCGATTAGCACGACATTTCTTTCAAGGTTATCAGGCGACAGCACTGTACAGTGACCTCGATAGAGCTCCGGATAAGAGCTATGGAATACTCAAATCGAAATGACATATGCATTTACATCTTCAACTAGTCAGTTTTTGAACATCTTTTCTTGGCGGCAATATAATCTTTTGCGATGAAGCACGCTGTTAGTCGTGCTAACCCTCATTTAAAGCTACAGTCCTGTAATTTTTCTTCCTTTTCCCATTCAACTCGAGGAAATGCAACTTTTGCTTGTCTACGTTACTGGTTAGTGATTTAAACGCCCTAAGTTTGGAAAGAATAAAGACAACTACATGACAGTGGTTTGACCCAACTACTCATGATCAACTACGTGGTCTAATTGTCTTCTCACTTGACTTTCCCCCAGTGAGTTTGTCCTCTCAGCAAACGCACTGTCAGACCCGCTGCAATCGGTAAAACGACATACCACCGTCTTATATGACCAATGTAGCAACAGATATGTCCACAACCTATGAAGTATTTCCTTGAAACCCACAGTGACAAAGAATATGTCTTTGTAAAGTGGTTAACTAGATGCATTGAATGATCTTGGTTAAAACATATATCGAGTGGAAGGTAGACAACCGATAACAAAATGTACAACTAAGCGCGGGCGCAATTCGCTTTGTGCTTTGAGTGTGCTATAAATTAGATGTTCTGGGAGGAGGCTTCTTCAAAGGATATTATCCTTAGCACAACTGGTTCCCATAAGCAGATGCGCAAACCTGTTAAACCTTAGTTAAATGCAATGTATATTTCGGCCCAAGTGGAATAATTGATACATTGATGTGTTGTCAACGAATAATGTGCAGTCAAGTAAGATGGTCTGTTCCAGGCCATTCAACGCTGGCCGCTCAGGCGGAAGTAAGCAAGATTAGAAAGGTTCACTTTGGGGAATTTGACACACAGCATATCTCAAATTCATTGGTGTTGTTATCCACCGATTCACTTCCTGAAAAATGTGGTCTGTGACGAGTAAACCGAGGAGGCTTGCATATTGCCTGTGTCTACATGTGACGACATCAGTGGGCGATTAACTAGTAAGCATCTCCTTTAATCTGTTGTTTCGGGAGGCGCGCTCCACCAAAAGCATTTGTGAGCAACGCAGAGGTTTCGCAGGCAAGAAAATTGAATGCATAGCTCTAATATTCCTTTTGAAATATTTCAGATTCGGCCAAAATAATTGATGGTATGTGTACTGTCGGGGTTTCAAGATCTGCTATGATATTAAGAATAAGTACGCAGTCATTGAATATACTACATGTTATTGTACAAAAAAGGACCATGATCGAAAGTTCCTCAGCTATTATACTTTGAGGATGTTTCATGGAGCTGTCTTGTTTTAGCTCAATCTGCCAGAGCCAGAGCGCCGGTGTTTCTTTACATTTTGAAAGAAACGGAAGCTTTAATTTGCTTTCCCCTGCTTTTGCTTACCTAAGCTTTGATTGCAAACCCAAACTGTGCAAAAATTGTAGTACCAGTATCCATAAGAAGTACCCTGATATTTTGTTCTTCAGCATTCAGGTGACCACTGTTCACGTGGCTTGAGGTTAGCGTTCAGTGTTAAGCCGCAGTAAAAAACGTCCTTTTACTTGTTGATGAATAATGCTGATAAAATGTTTAATCTTGTTCCATATTGTGAACATATTGGATGTTCGCCCTGCCACAGTTTTTCAAGATGGCGGTAATTTATCTAGCATGAGCAGTAAGTGGAGTAGCTTGATATTTCAGTTTGGTCAATAAATGATAGATGAACCGACTTCGTCCGCTAGTGCTGACGGATGTAGTTACCTACACAACCAAAAAAGGATGGTCTTCCATATCCATGAGGCAGTTAAAGGAAAATGTAGTTAAGTTACAAAAGGTTATAAAAGGAAATAAAATAGACTGAGTATTCTAATTTATGCATCATCAGTAAATAGATTATGGTCGACAACTCTCCGGTTTGTGCTGTTCATCAGCAAGTTGGCACTGAACGAGGGCTTCTAACGAAATTCGTGCTGCTCGTAAGTAGTGATGCTATATCAGGCCAGTTAGACCATATCTCTTTCTGCGATGATTGAACTCATGTTCATGTTGTCGAGCTATAATTGGAATACCTGGTAAGCTTCCATACGTACTTGTGATAAAAACCGCGATTACATCAAAACACAGTTAAAAGATCTAAAGCAGAGCTTCAGCCATGTTCATAGGGGCTTACTTCGTTTACCTGACCAACTGCTGTGCGCCCTAGAAGAAATGTGTAGATACATCAAGCAGACATATTCAAAGGAATACACAGTGTTGCAAGTTGAACAGAAGTAGAGCAGATGCCATGAGAATGCTTATCGGTGAATTCCAACGGGTTGTGACTTTCTACCCCGCGGCGTGGTATATTATCGATAAGCCTTTATTTCCCTAGAAATTTATCAGATAAAACATGGATCCTTGCTCATCTCTGCTTGCTTTCACATGGGTTCCTTTTAGCTTAACGAGTAAATGCTCATGGGAAATTGAACGACCATCTGCTGAAGTCAACGCATAGCCAATGGAAATATGACCGGTCGTAGATTCGTCTCAATCATTTCGACATCATTTAAAACCCTTTCCATTTTTCAAGTCACCAAGTGTTTTTATCAGTTTGGAATAAACTAGGTTAATTCAGGTAAATAAATAACGGTGCAGACCAACTACACGGTCCAATAATTCTGTACAACATAACTGGATGGTGAAGAAAGGCAGTTAAGTATTACAAAGTAGTTCCCAGAGGAGATTTGCAGTGTCCTGTTAATAAGTATGAAAAATACGGAAAGTAGAACGTTTGAGGAAAGCAATACAGCCATCCTTGGAACCATCTATTAAGGACCTGCTTCCGTGCGGGGTAGTACTTCGAGAGGATACATCCGCAATTCCACGTCTCACCTGGCCTTTCTGGTGTAGCTTAAAAGCAAGTAAGCCGTCATTATGTTGACACTTTTGTTATGGCCGCTGTCATAAGCAGCAGGCCAGGTAAAATTTACTTCGCTCAATCTACTAATTAGTAGTGGAGAAGCTGCGTAAGAAAAAGACATTCTTTAATCTGAACCATCTAACGGGAATTCGTTTTAGGTTTGATTGGTTTTCGGAGCTAGTCGTCGGTAAATTACATATGTTCCCTGCAGCTTAAAGTTGAATTCTGGATGAGGCATTGAAACGAGTTGAGTGGCTTAAGCTCACAATTATTGGGAATACGTTGGACATTCATTAATACTTAACTGCAAATAAACGTAAATGCCAGTTTTCCAAGTAATGTGAAGATAAATAATTGTGCCTGTAGAAAAGCGAATACCAAAAGATATTCTTGGCTTCTAATGATTATCGAACTCTCGAAAATTTCTACCGTAATCACATGCGTTTTGAGTCGTCCGTCAGCTCAAAGATAGAGCCGTGTTACTACCTTACATCCTTTGATAACGGAGCATTCCAATTTCTTAACAAATGATAGTGTGATTCTTAGTTTCTAAAACGTGATGATCTTCACAACACAGCCTGGAATTTCTTCCAGCGAATACGAAAATAAATTCGTTAGTATGACCTTGGCTTTCCTTATGGTATACACCTTACAGGCTGACGGAAACCTAATAAGAATAGGTAAATGGTGGCCTTTTTAACAAATTTCTATATTAGTTGCAAAACTTAAAACGTGATGTTTATAAATTGCAATTAACTTTTTGTGAAAGATGAAATTTGTCATATTTGGGCAATAAATGAATCAACCTTATTCCGCAATACTATTTTCCATCATGCTACCAAGAATAGCTATTTATTTTTCTGGGATTAGACTCTCAGCCTTATAACAAATGTAAATATAGGAATAATGATACAAGAGTGCTGGTAACTAGAAAATAAGAGAACAATTTCGCTGCAGTCACAGCCACTGTAAATAACGCTATACCTTGTTTCACCCATGCTAACAATTTATTTTCTTACTGAGAGAGAATGAAAACTAAATCACAAAATGCCCAGGTGAAAATTCGGTAAATAATACTGACCCAACGCACTTGTCACCCTGCTTCAGCAAACAAAACGCGAATATGTGCACGATTTGATTCCATGATAGATATCATCACACCCGTTTCACACATCCACCCAGCTTCTGTTTAATCAAAAACTGAAACTTCAAAGTTCAGAGTCAAGAAACCCTCTGTGATATGAGGTAATGACTAACTGTGCGTTCTAGTCCACTTACAGAGTTGTCAGCTGCTTTGGTTTTCCCAATATGTCTGGTTTCAGCTAGGTAAATTGCTCATATATAGTCAAAATAAAAAAGTTGTAATTTTACCTTGTTGGAAACGATGAACCAAACCATCTAATGAAGTAGAGAATGACTGTCAAAGATAAATATGTCTACAAAAATTAACTTCACCTAAAATCTTCGCTACTTGAAATCTACACTCGGTGGCTATTTGTCACACCAAATAACTTCAGTATGGTAGTATCACTTTCAAGCACATAGTAACCTGTTCTTTGCCAACGAATTCATATTCATTACCACTGAACATGCGTCACTCTTCAGCACTTAGCACTGCGAAAACTGCTGACGCTCTTCAAAAATGTCTCAAGACTTCTTTATCCGCTTAAAATTAGAGTACCACATATATGAGTTGTTTTGTATATTTAACGCGGATGTGAAATTTCAGATGGCAAGCATTTTTGTTCACCATTGTTCTCCCAAACACTCGCTTATCCCTTAAAGATTTTTGTTAATAAAATTAATTTTGTAAGTACAACATGGTCGTGGAATGAGGTGCGGTCAAAAAGACGAGAACGGTATTCTCTTGAGACATGAATGCGAATAGGTGTACCCTCAGGAAGTGAGTAAATTCTCCCCCTATCTTTCGTGTACCTGATGGACGGATTGGTGTCAAATCTTCCTGACATGAAGGCTAGCATCACTGCAATTAAAAATCTGTGTAACTGGCCTGTACCCAGACAAGCTACAATTTACCCTATTGACAGATTGCGCGTGTAAGTTTTAAGAAACTTACTACAGGATTGCCACCACTAATTGACTTGAAATAACTTTCGTTACTATGTTTTAAGTTACTGTGCTGTGCCTTGACAGAGATGTACGCGCCAGAGTTCACAGTCAAGATGTATGCAAAAACATTAAATCCGCTATAGCTGTGACCTTCCTTCGGTATCCGTGGGCAGTTGGTCGCCTACTGGGTTTTACCGGCGGCTTGCGGTAGCTGTTAGAAGTGCAAAATTATATACTTGCCAAATCACTCAGTGAGAATTTTAATGCAACACGTTATGTAGTTAGTATAGTTACTCCCATATTCTATGTATGATTACATGAGGGTATATTTAAATATCACTGTTACAGCGACAACCGATAGACTTATGCTCAACTTAGTTTCTGAAATAGTAAACATCTTAAGGCCCAGTGCATTCGCCTGCATGTAAGGGAAGTGAAAGAAAGAAAGAATAAAACATTTTCCTTTTGGTTTTGCACCGATTGTATGGCTGTCCCAATCTTTAGGATTTTTGCTGTTTTAGTGCAGAAATAAGCTAGCGACAATATTCAAAGAATCTTGAATTGATAACTGTTCCACTTCGCAATCAACCGTAGTCGGGCTCGAAGCCCAAGTCTGGACATCTGAGCAGTGTCGCCAAGCCAGGAATAAGGGTACAAACGTGAAGCTGGGTACACGGAAGATTTCAATCCTAAACCAAGCAAACAACGATGCACCATCTACTATGACAACTCTCAACCTTACTCAGTGGATACTGCATGGGAGTAAATTTGTGGAGCCAGCTACACTAACACCGGTAGAGAGGTGGCTACATACGCTTCAGTTGCATTTGTCGAAAACTCTGAGCATATTTATAGCTGAACTTTTGATGATCTTTTGATGGTCTCCTAAATGCTACATTTGCGCTTACCCAGACCTACAATTTAGACCATCATTCCGTTCAGACAGATCACTTCTGATTGAGCGTATCGATTCTTTGATAATCGTAAATTCCCGATATCTTGAAGCTACCTCGAACTCCATAAAAGATAAGCTGTTGGATGGCCGAAAAGGAACTACTTATGCCTAATAAAATGCCTTCATTCTAGGCAGGTTGGCATAGAGTGCATCGCAAGGCATCCAAACTTGGTCCACCACATTGAATCACGACTTCTACCGTCAACACTAAAACCAACAAAATGTAGAGCCAGATTCAACATTGGCCAGCCTTGTTTGAACTGACTGATTCGATGTTCGGTACATTCAGATCTCCTTTGTATGGAACACAAAAACCAGAACTTTACGATTATCACTAGCCGAAAAATCAACACTTGCTCCTTATTCATTGTGCCAAGGCATGTTTCAGGTTGTTGATGGCCAGGAGGCCCGTGACTGGAAGGGATGCTGCTACATTCAATGACCTGATCGCGAAATCCATCTCTAGACCAACATCATCATCAAAACTACAAAGGATGTGGTTCCAAGGTGATGAAAGTTACACTTTAGACCACACGTAAGGCGGTGAGTCCAATCGAAATATGTCACAAGTAGGGTAAGGCGCTCCCTTAAAAGGTACTTCTAAATGGGCTTACCACCGGACAGCAGTTGATCGTGAGGTTGTACAGTAAGATGAGTTTAATAATGGCTTTAATAAGTTTGCAATTCCAAAAATTACAACTGCGTTGCACAGCAAATCGTCAATGGAGTCGCGAATTCTCAAATACTTACTAGAACTGGAACTTCACCATGTGAACTTTCTACTAGTAAATATGAAGTGGCTCAAATTTCAGTAGTAAATATTTGCAAAAGCTTACTATTTACCGTCCTCACGCGTGTCGGTTTGAGTTTACATCTAATATTCCTACCTACAAATAGGTTTCCGTACTTCGATGCTTTCTCCTATATGTACACGAAGACATATGGCTTCTTCATTAGGTTATTTGAGCTGGGATCTCTTCAAGCTCAGTGTCTTTGGTCTTGATCATGAGAATCGTTACGTAGCCGTACGACGGAGTCATCAGTGCAGAAACTGCTCTATCAGATATGTTCATTCCACGTATAAGTCTAACGGATTTTATAAGTGTAGCATCACGTGGTGAGACTAATAAAGCTCTCGAATTAAATCAACTCTTCGATGCACAAAATAGCGCAGTTTTTTGTTGACATATCATATTTGACTATTCTCATGCACTTCCCCAAAGTACCCATTGAATTAAGCAACTCCAAGACTCATATGCCATGTGAGTCTACGTTTGCTCCAGTAATGACGAAAAACTCAAGAACTGCGTACCTGGCGAAGTATGGCAACTCTAATCTCCTCGTAAACTCCAAAGTGTTCACAATCTCGATGTGTAGGACACATACACGTTCGTTTGAAAGTGGATGGTGCCTTTGTAAATTGCAAAAACGGTTCATCTGTTTTATTAGCTACTTGTCCTAAAATTCTACCAATATCAGGAGACCGTTAGTTTTATCGGTTGAGCGTATGAAATAAAAAATATTCCAGACTAAGTAGGTAAAAAACGTACGGTCAGCCGATGTTGTATGTTGCTATGGAGTGATTATCAGATGCCATCTTAAACTTGGTTTACATACCACAGCTATCATTAAACATGGCAAATAGTTAGTACTGCCTTCAAGGTCTGATCGAAGCATAATCAAAGTTTGGATGCATAAGATGTACCAAACCGCCGACTTTGCAGATTAAGGTAACAGCGTTAGAACGAACATTTTTTCTATGCACCTTTCCAATTTCGACCAGTGTAAACGGAGCTTTGCAACCGTATAAGCTATTTTACAACTTCTATCCTGTAGCTTCAAAAGAATTAACAAACTGGAGAATTTCTTACTGTTTTATTTACATGGCGCAGTAGCAAGTTGGAGTATTCCTGAAGTCACTTCGTTTGTATATTTGTGGCTGTTCTTTAGTGAAAGTATCTTTCCGAAGTGAATAAACTGAGTTAGTTAGTGAATGTCGCTTTCATCGGGTTACTCAAGAACCGAAGCTGACAGACTCATGAGAAGGCCACCGGGTAGTCTGATAAACGCAAGGTCAGCTTAATCGCTTAGCAGCGGCACAGCGGTAAATGCTCTGAAAGCATGATGCAATCGTTTTGAGTAACTGCTGCGTTTTTGCTTTGATCGAGGAGGTGGAAAGTGCGAGGCTGAGATTCCAGCCAACGTACTAGTTGCAGATTTTCTTACGCTTATTATACAACTAAGAGATGGGTGTTCTTAATTATGAGATTGTCCCATTTAGTAAGATATCAATGAGCTGTTTCGGAACACACCATTAATGTAGTTTTAGCCTCGTAATAAGTAAGTTTGTTAACCAAGATATTGCTGTTTTTAACCTTAGAATTTCAATTCACGTAGGTTGGCTTAAACGCAATCTTTTTTAATTGAAACAAATTTTGTTTGATTTGATACACTTTTGCAAACCTGGAACGGTTTTATTTTTCTGGAATAAAGGAAATCTTGGATTTCTGGTAGCCTTGAACTCCTCGAATGCGATTTCAGCATCTCCTTGGATTCCAAGGCATTTTGCTTAAAGGAAGTTAACCGGGTTCTTAATGTTGTAATCGATGGGCGAAAGTTCATAGGAATATGATGGGTGTGGTAAACGTTCCTAACTCATCTCGTGCACCTTCCGCAACTTTATTAGTACGACAGTTGGGCAAGCCCTATCGTGGAGAAGAATTTGCCCTTTTCTCTTGAACAATGCCAGATACAGGTGAGGAAGTTTTAGATGAATGGCGGCAATTTATTGATAACACTGTTAGGCTGCAGTGATTTTTTTCTTAAATCAGCAAGCTGTGATAGACCAGCATCACTGCAGACCACCAAAAATGCACTAGCACCCATTTTGCGTACAATTGCTACCTTTTAAGTGGATAGAATTTATGGCGATTCAACCGTTAAGCAGTTGGGGTCTAGGGGTTAGATTTAGAATTTTGCCCCTTAATTTTTAGAGTACCAACCATCGCGGGGAACTTTTGTTTTGAATCCCGAAAAATGATTTCCAACCTACGACTACAATGCTCGAGGAAACCAGGAATGCGATGGCTTACTGATGAAGAGCGTGCCAAACACTTCCGCAACTATTCCACTTAGAAAGTTGATGGTTTCTGCTGTGGTTTAGAAATGTACACTAACGATCAAAACATGACGTTTGGTTAACCATTATCTTATCTTTTTTGGGGAGCCACTCCGATGCTATTAACAAGCGCTGACGCGTAGGTGCCGTGTCAAATACGATGGCACAAGGAACAGTACGGGTGGCAGAACCCAACATGTATTACCGAAAGCTACAACGATTGAGGGGATGGTAAGCAAGGGCAGATAGAGTGTAGCAGCAGACTCATGGAAAAAGAACAATGGAAAATGACATGTTAAGATCTAAAACGAAGATAGTTAACAACTCCCGTAAGATGGCCAAATTGTGAATAACAACACAGCGAACAGAGAACGAAGGAATGAAAAGAATACCGTATTGGTGGACTCACCACAGTGTTTACTCTAAGGCAAGCAGAGAGAGCCCACCTAATTTTTGTAGATTAACTCCGTTGTGCAACTTTCATCATATTATATTGTCTCCTAAGACATGCAGGCTATTTGTTGTAATATAGGGGTTAGGGGAACGCTAGGGCGTTTGTAAACACAGACAAAGTAGGGGAGAAAACGACAATATTTTTCAGATCGTTCCATGGCCGGTACACATGAAGAAAGTAAAAGTTTCGCCGACATTCTAGCCGACTATATTACTTGGCAAACTTGAACTGATAGCCCCTCGAATTTGTGTTTTGGCTCAATTGTAGTAGGTGGCGGCAGACGTGGCGTCCCTAAAAATCTGGTAGATCATTATTAGCTCGCCACGTAGGCGCCAACACCGGCCAATGTATATTTTTAGGGTCCTCAGCCTAAGTTGATAAGGAAGATAGAACAACCCCTTGAAGTGCTTTGTGGCTGATCACTGTGTAGTCTCAAGGGCTGCTAGGTCTTGGTTGTGCCCCAGTTGGCAAGTCCTGTATGCGTGTTCCACATGATGCCGCGCGTATGAGTTAAGCAACCGCAAACATACATTTACATCAAACCGCCCGGATGCTTACGGCTGCGAGAAAAAATGTTGATTCCAGTATTTGGGGACTTCTCAGATTTTTCTCAGCAGCCCGAATAAGTTTGTATAGTATGTCAAGCTCGCGCTCCCGGGTGACTGTTCGCAGGTCATAGTCTCAAAGCTTTTATGTGATTCTTGGCTGATGGTGAAATTGCACCAAAATGCACTTCCCCAGATTGAACCACCGCAGAATGTATAGGGACCATTCGTACACTCTGTCCAAGTCTAGCTGAAGTGCATCGTGATCACCTGAGTCGGCCGTCGTCCGCCACACATAAACATTATCAGCGAACAACAAGATATCTGACACTCAAATACATAAGCTCGTTAAGCAACACGAGAAACAGACTTGGCCACAGAACCGTTTCTTCTGGAACTCCACGTTCGACATAAATCGGATCGTACAGAGCAATTCGAAATCTGACCTGCAGTTTCCGATCCGGCAGTAAATTGCATCAGATAATAGAATCCCAAACTCCCATACTCTTGAACCTGTGAAGCAGTAGGCCGTAATCCAGTCGGTCAAAGATTTGTGCAAGTAGAGGTACATGACGTCGAGCACTCTACATTTAGTGGCCACTTACGTTTAACTTTTACGTGCAATCAGTAGGTTAAAGGAAACCATGCTGCTCAGGTGATATTGTGCTGTGGAATTCTAGATGGTTTTCTAAAGTCTCAACGATGATTGCATTCATCTCCGTCGAAAGAACAGGGGGGAGGACCACTGCGCCATACTTGGCGGGTTGCGAGCGGGTACCGCTTTGAAATTCAGTGTCATTATGCCATATTTCCACATGGTAGGCACAGTTTGCTCATCCAAGCATATTTGAAAGAATACGCTATTGGTTGGGCCAGCTTTGTTACTGTCACGTTCAGCACTCTCAAGTGAAGGTCGTCAATTCCGAGAAAATTATAGGTGCTTAGTGAGAGCAATTTTTCAACACAGGTGATGCAGTAATAGGAAGGTTAGTAAGTGCTGACCTTGTAGCTAGAAATGTAGATATGTACACTGGTGGACGTCTCGCTGGCAGCTTGGGGCATACTGCCTCTGTAGGTCTTTAACTAATTCACCAGCACTATGTACTAATCCCGGCCAACGTCTTAAGTTAAGGGATAGCGTCCTACAATAGTCGAATGTTAACATGATTATAGAAAAGCTTTCATTGTAAATTTACAAGCCAAACGTTGTTGTTGAGTCGGTTTGGCTTCACGGACAAGTACATAACAAGGTTTGAGCTAGGTAATAATGCGGCTTCAGGATTGGAGACCAGGAAGAGCTCTGTAGGTGTGACAAAGTGCATTCCATAGTGACAAGCATTTCAAGTTTTACTTAGGATGAAAACCGACGTATTAGTGAATGGAAACGTTGTAGATTAGAAAACGATACCAAACAAATCATCAAACCGTTCAGCAAACTAGATCCATCGAAGTGGGGTTAGCCGTGTTTCAACAATTTTTAATCGCTCTAAGCAAAAATTTAATCAGGATCACATAATTTCTGATAGCTGGTGTAACGTTTGTGTGTTCCATCGAATATAGAATTAGTCAAAGAAATCTTGTCCCCTATAATCTGTCATTCGGAGACCAAGGGTCACACCTTCGGGTGAGAGGAGAGTGAACTTAATTACTAACTGTCCAATAGTAGATCTTGGTCTCTCGCAAAATGTCCCTCACCCGCTCACGTGGGTGTGAACAAACGGAGTGTTGGCCGTATGCATTTGGGTACACTTGTGTTTTCCAGCCTCTTCCATCGTGCAAACGCTGGATGGGCGCGGATCGTTCAGTTGAAAGCAACCTACGGCTTGCCACAGGGCAAGTGCACAGATCGATGCATAGCGTGTTTCGGGCTGGTTGGAACGAAGAGAAACGTGCACAATCCAGACAACAGTGCATCAGTACCGAGCTACTGCGGTGGAATTGTGATGGCGCTTGAACCGTCCTAACTGGCCTGAGCAAGGAGTGTTCAACAAGTGCTTATTTTTATCCCAACTAAGGACAAAAGCGTTATTGGCAACGCTGTTGTACACTAAATTTAGCTTCCAACAACCCACCTTAGTAAAAGAGACATTCCTTTCACTTATACACTACACATAGGAAATGTAACGTTTTGTGAAACCTATGCCGCTTAAAAACTGCTCGCTGCCACATAGCCAATTTTGCCGTCACAGTTTTGATCGCAATTGCAAGCAACAAGTGAGTTTACGTTGCCCAATTTGTTTCAGAGTGACCGTGACGAGACCGAAACTTGTCTCCACTGCTGCACATGAGCGTTCATTCCAACATATTCACTGATGAGGCAATATTTCCTTAGCATGGTACTGAGAAGCTGCATTTCTAGGCAATATCTAATCTTCGTGGATACTGAGATTCACGTATTCCACAAAACGCGAAGCTCATTGGCTCGGAAAACTGATTGACGAATCGTGGGACCACAGCATGCGCATGTGGGTTCTCACGCATATGGTCCACCACGTGCCAGTTATCTCTGTGGTAACGTTTCTGACACGTATTGCTGCAAACTCCGTATTTGCAACACAAAAGGATCGATAAACCACATCTTCAAGGTCTGTATTCTTATTGAAAAATCGTGCGACCATTTTTCTTTCCCTTTATGTGACCGGTATGTTATTGTCTAAAATCACTCATTCCACGCCAGAGTCAGTATGCTGATAAACAAGAAAGAAATGCGAAACCGCATAGCCTATCCTCATATCACCATCTCGATCATATCCTCCCAGTATTCCTTATGCATAACCATGAAAACAAGTTTGAGCATTGTGAACCAAGTTGCATAGAAGCGGTCCGTCTAAGCGCTGTCAAATCAACTTCACTCGCTGAATTCATTTTGACCTGACGCGCTTTGGCACGATTTGTGCGTGCACCAATTACTCTCAATAATCAGTAAGACCGGTGCATGAATGGCGGCATCCTTTTTCGGATTTGGCTGTCACTGTGGCCATCCACAGGTCGCCTGCGCTTACAAGTGACCATGGGTATGCTGCGCTGCACCACCCACAGCTCCAACTACACGCCTCATATCCAGTGTAAACCCGAAGGAATAAGACCGGGAGGCATGTGGATGAGAGCCACGTTTCATCAACGGAGCCGGCCCACACTCCTTCACAGGCAAACACAAGCACGCTGTATTTGGGGAATCAAGCGCACACAGCGCAGTGGCTGGACCGTAGTCCACTCCACACTAAGTGCATGGATCCCCTCTTCGAGCCTAGCACGCCCACAAGAACCGTGTACCCCGTCCAGCCCTAGCAAATAGCAGCTGTCTCCTGGAACCAGTATAGAGGAGGTAGTGGGTAATTAACATGCAGGCACCTTGTCAACATGCGCATCAAACGCAGCCACACCGGGGATATCAACTAACAGCCAACCACTTGAAACCAGAATAGCGTATAAAAAATCGAATACTGCATACAGATACGGCGAAATGACTTTTCGTTAATTGAGCGTATGAAACAAATTGGTCGCAAAATTCCACGAAAGGTTCAGTGCGTCAACTAATACATGTTAAGAAAATGCCACAACCGCGAAAATGTTAACCAAGTTAAGTACAATTAACACAAGCGACTTATGCTAGTTTATAGAAGATAGTTCAGGTAGATATTAATATGGGATAACAAAGCATTAGGGCAGTACATCATGCCCAGCACCTGGATTAAATAGCGTCAGCATGAAAACACGCGGTTAGTAAATCGAATGCAGCGTACCTACAAACGCTGCGCCGCTTCCGCCTACGTTCTCTGCGGGACCCGTCGTCGCTTCGGTAGTGGTCCAGAGTGGCCTCGCTCATGGCTCAACAGGCCTGTCTGACTCAGGCACTCGCGAACGTATGTGCTACAGCACCATGCGCTCGATGTCGATGGACTGCAATCCATCGATGCTTGCCGCTTCCGCACTTGTCGTTTCTTCTCTGCATGCACGAAAGCTTTCTGTTGTAACTCGGCAACGGCCTTCGTGATTAGATCGCGCCATGCACGCTGAGCAACCGCCTTCGATTCTCATGACATGCAATCAAGAGTAGAGATGAGAGGCTCAATTTGCTCATGTCCTGGTAACGTAACTTAAGATTTCCCACATTTCGCTTCCCTAAACTCATTTGACCATGTAATAATTGTTTCGGTATCCGCGTCAAATCCATACAGCTTACATGACCGAGCCACTTCAGGTGTCTCAGCAAAAATATGCAGTGCATTGCACACATTCCACTTAGGCGCAACACTTCCGTGTCCGCAAATCTGTCGCAGCAACCGATGCGCAAAATCAGTTGCAAAACCCTATTGATGAAACAACTCGAGATATCGCACATCGCGCCGGTACACCGTCAACGTTTCACTGCCATATAGAAGAACGAACAGCACCATGGATTTGTACACCAGCACCTTCGTGCCACGCAGTGCTCCAGCTTTCCGAACCTCGCTACTGTCTTAGAGACGCGAGTACTATACACACCGTGAAGCCGCTGGTCCGTCGGCATCAAACTGCCAAGAAAAGCAGAAGAGGGAGATGCCTGTTAATACTTCAGCGCCCATGCGGGTTTGAGGCGATGTTGAAGATTGCATTTTTGATGAAGGCTGTACTCTCAGACCGTTTTGCTTGTAATGATTGATGGTAGGCCCAAATTTGGCCGCTGTCGAAGCCAGAGCACTAGTCATGTGATGAAACTCATCCGCGATGTGTGTAAACAATGCATAGTCGTCAGCAAATAGCAACATACGGATAGTTGTCTCACAGACTAGAGTTCTCGCAACGAAACGACGGATGTTTAGCAACCTACCAATAATACGGTACTCCTCACGAACACTGTAAGCACAAGCGGCATTAAAAGCACACGACATCACTGCATGCGGATAAGGTCTAAACAGGGCAAGAGCTGAAACACAGTCTTGTTTCATATCAGAGACAATAGCAAAGTCATCCGAAGTCTCTCCATTCAGCTGCACCCTCGCCCGCATACCACTATGCAGATATGCAATTAAACATACAAACTTATGCAGGCAACTAATCTTATCCAACACCAGCCACACTGGCTCGCGGTTCACGGTATCAAATGCCTTAGGGAAATCAACAAACAGCGAGTACAGCTACTGGTGTAGTTCACTGCACATTTCCCGCCGCAAACACCATGACTATAGTGCTGCGACCCGAACGGAATCCACACTGCTCTTCTGCCACATTAAGTTCCACAAGCCGACTGAGGAGGCAGTTGAGCAGGATTCGGGCAATCTCCTTGCCCACACAACTCAGCAACTTAATACCACGATAATTCGTGCAACATTGCTTGCTCCCTTTGCCCTTGCATAAATACATCCTTCAGCTCAGCAGGCACCTCCTCCTCAATTCATACGCGCTTCACCAAGTGGTGCAGCGCAGTCAACAACGTGGGTCCGCCGTGTTTCAATACTTCGAACAGGATCCCGTCGGTACCAGCGCACTTTCCGTTTCGCAGTTGAGCAAGAGCTCTCTGCGTCGCATCTAGTGTCAGCTTGTCCGCCACACTCGCATTCACATCGTGCTGCTTGAGGCCGTTCAATATATGCCAGTCGATCAGTGAAACGTTGTTCAAGAGACAGTCAAACTGTTTAGCCAGATCTGCACTATGTCTGCAGTCTATGTGCAGGTTGCGCCTGTGCTACTATCGATCAGCATCCTCAGCGGCGCTAATCTCGATCCACACACCGCCTTCAAAGAGTCAAAGAATTTCTTGTGTTGGCAGCGTTCGGCGTAGCATATCGTCTGTTTCGCCTTCTCTGTCCACCATGCATTTTTAATGCGACGGAGCTCTCGGGTCACACACCGTCAAATTTTGCGAAACCTACTATTATACCCCAAGTCACTGGGGTCTGCGACATGTGCAGCAAATGCTGCATTCTTCTCACACACCAATGCGCCAATCGTCGCAATTTCTCATCCGACCAATCAGATCGCTTACAGTTTGTGCGCCCGATGATCTCCTCGGCAGCAGCTGTCACATGGTGGCCTGTATAATGCCACAGGTCACCCACTGTAGCTATGCATTCGTACAGCCATTGCCTTCTCCAGCTCAATACGTTTCGCCACAGTACCGAGGGAGGGGATGTTAAATTTACGCCGATTCACAGCGGGAGTGCAACACATATATCTAAGAAAGTATATGTAGAGTTTGGCCCGCACCAATTCGTGATCAGTGCCACACTCAGGTCCACGCAGTGCACGTGTCACGCGCACTTCACGCATATCACGCTGACGTACGATGACCTAGTCGAGCAGGTGAGCGTGACCACTCCGTGGGTGCGTCCAAGTTGCTATTTCACTCTCACTCCGTGCAAACCGAGTGTTCGTGATCGTCAGGCCGTGAATGGCACACAGTGAGACCAGCCTGTCACCGTTCACATTCCCTGAACCAATGCCATGTGGACCGATGATATCTGTCCACACCGACGCATCACGCCTAACGCGCGCGTTGAACTCACCCAGCATAGCCTGTTGCTCCTCGGCACAGACCGTATCACAGAGGATAACTGAGTGTAAAAGTGATCATGCTTGTCGTCAGGATAACACATGGTCGGACCGGATTTGCATATAAAGGTGGCAAACTTACCTCTTCCGAGTCGTAGGCGAACAGTCCTTAGTCGGGCGCGGATGCCTGTTGGTCCACCCATCAGCTTGCCATGGAAGCGATCGGATATTGCAAATCCGACACCATGATAACGTGGTGTTGAGTCGGCGTTGCCCACCAAGTTGTATGGGTAGCCATCATCTACTTCCCAAAACTTGCTTTGCTCAGCGAGCCGAGTTTTACTGAGCTCCAAAATATTGATTTGGTAGTGCGCCAGCTCCATCGCGACCAATGCGGTGCGTCGCTCGGGGTGCTCACTCGAGGTCAGGTCCAGTATGGTGGGCACGTTCCAGAACACTGCTGCTGAGTGCTTTCCGTGCAGGCATACGATTGCACTGGTAGTCAAACTCACGCGACCTAGCGGTTGTGCTTCGGAGGTATGCTTGAGGGACTCCACCCGGAGCCTTTGGCTCAACAGCCTGACCCACATGGCAGTGGGTGATTCGAAGGTATGCTTGAGGGACTCCGCCCGCAGCCCTTGGCTAGATAGCGTGATCTACAAGCTAGTGTGAAGCAAATCCAGCTCGTGAATTTGATTGCAGAGACAGAGTGGGATCTGCTTGACGGCTGTCACACACGGTCTTTGAGATACTGGAAACATTCTATTATGTTTTGTGACCGTAGTAGGATACGCACCTGCTACCACGACCAGACTCAGGTAGGTTTTGGCGGGTTTTGCACCAATTCGACCAGAGGCTGTCTGGTTTGGGGCGGGCAGTGGCTAATCATTGAGCACTCGGAGATGCCCTCCCACCGTAGGAGACAATGCCTGGCGCTCGTGCTCTATGCCGATAGAGCGGCCAGCTTATAATCCGTTGCCCTGTTGTCTCCCATGGCTAGATTTTACGAGAAGAGGGTAAACGATCACTTCCTGACCTCCAAAGAGGATGGACTGGGATACTGGCAGGCCGTCCACACCTGACAGAGGAACGACTCGGGCCATAAGCCAGAGCATTCGATTAAACGTACACCCGAAAGGCATCGTATTTAGCATATGTTCAGTTCGCTGACTAATGCAGATTGGTGTCCTGGATCTTAGCAGTTGGAACAGCGTAACTAAAATAACACCCATCGGTCAAAACCAGAAAACGTCCAAGGAATGAACCCATTACAAAACAGTAACAGCAGCTAGTAGACCATCCGTTAGGATTTAGCCACCACCAGCCTCAACGCACCAGTAACGTTGGATACTTAAAGTAATATAAAGAAAGTAACACGGTGACATGTCCGTCAACAAAAACATGCTCAACTTGCACGCCGGCTTTCTGCTGGCAGTGCAGAAGGCGCCTGAGGCATTTGGCTATGCCATTTTGCAAAGTTTCTGTGTTCATGGCGCGACATTCGTGTACAATACTCGCTTTCGTTTGTTCCTGTGAAATAGGCGTCGTCTTTTAATTACTTTTTCAAATAACCCCATAGGAAGAAACGTAAAAGGTTCAAATCTGGTGACCGTAAATGCCAATCCTTTGGACTTCCGCGATTGACGCACGGTTGACCGAACAACTCGTTACGGTAATCAAGCACTGTTGGTGCATAATGGGTACGTGCGACATACTAAAGCTATAACGGTGAAGCGAAGGGCCGAGGTTGCCAACCAGAACCGGGGGTGAAAATATCTCCATATTGTAGCTAAACATCTTGACCCCATCGCTAAAGAACAGCTCTTGCCCTATAAACAATAACTGCTGTCAATGCAGTCCTGCAAAAATACTCAGGAGCAAAGTTGTTAATTTTCTGACCACATTTCACTGACCAACTAATCACAGCATGGCTTTATTTTAAGCCACTCCTATGTTACTTGGCAGCGCTGTTCATTCACCATGTGAGAACCATGGCTGACAGAGGAATGACGATAATCATAATTGAATGAATTAGCAAACACGAATTCAACGTCAGAACTGCATTCCTTCCACCCCGGAGAAGTATTGGCACAATAATCCGTCGCTTAGACTTACTCGCAACTTGGTTCATAATGCCAATACTTGTTTTCATGGTCATGAGTGTGATCAAAAGAGTGATTACGTGCAACGATATGATCGTGAGTTCATATACACGAAGTGCGTAAACACAGAGCCTAGTGCTGTTGGGACCGAGAGTGCTTAGCAGTGAATGACATTCCGCAGCTAGAACGCTCACAGGTAGAAGATGTTAATGTCGCATTAAAGCAGGATATACTGCGTTGTCGAACATAGGCTGGCGGTTGCATAGAAGTGGTCAGTCTAAGCGATGGATTATTGTGCCAATACTTCTCCGGGGTGGATGGAATGCAGTTCTGACGTTGAATTCGTGTTTGCTAATTCATTCAATTATGATTATCGTCATTCCTCTGTCAGCCATGGTTCTCACATGGTGAATGAACAGCGCTGCCAAGTAACATAGGAGTGGCTTAAAATAAAGCCATGCTGTGATTAGTTGATCAGTGAAATGTGGTCAGAAAATTAACAACTTTGCTCCTGTGTATTTTTGCAGGACTGCATTGACAGCAGTTATTGTTTATAGGGCAAGAGCTGTTCTTTAGCGGTGGAGTCAAGATGTTTAGCTACAATATGGAGATATTTTCACCCCCGGGTTCTGGTTGGCAACCTCGGCCCTTTGCTTCAGCCGTTATAGCTTTAGTATGTCGTACGTACCTATTATGCACCAACAGTGCTTGATTACCGTAACGAGTTGTTCGGTCAACCGTGCGTCAATCGCGGAGGTCCAAAGAATTGGCATTTACGGTCACCAGATTTGAACCTTTTACGTTTCTTCCTATGGGGTTATTTGAAAAAGTAATTAAAAGACGACGCCTATTTCACAGGAACAAACGAAAGCGAGTATTGTACAAGAATGTCGCGTCATGAACACGGAAACTTTGCAAAATGGCATAGCCAAATGCCTCAGGCGCCTTCTGCACTGCCAGCAGAACGCCGGCGTGCAAGTTGAGCATCTTTTCGTAGGCGAAACTAACACTGTTTCATGTTGTTTATGTTAATATACGTATTCACCCTTATTACTGATTCCTGAGACTAATTGCTGCACGCACAAATCGTGCCAAAGCGCGTCAGGTCAAAATGAATTCAGCGAGTGAAGTTGATTTGACAGCGCTTAGACGGACCGCTTCTATGCAACTTGGTTCACAATGCTCAAACTTGTTTTCATGGTTATGCATAAGGAATACTGGGAGGATATGAACGAGATGATGATATGAGGATAGGCTATGCGGTTTCGCATTTTTATCTTGTTTATCGGCATACTGACTCTGGCGTGGGATGAGTGATTTTAGACAATAACATACCGGTCACATAAAGGGAAAGAAAAATGGTCGCACGATTTTTCAATAAGAATACAGACCTTGAAGATGTGGTTTATCGATCCTTTTGTGTTGCAAATACGGAGTTTGCAGCAATACGTGTCAGAAAAATTACCACAGAGATAACTGGCACGTGGTGGACCATATGCGTGAGAACCCACATGCGCATGCTGTGGTCCCACGATTCGTCAATCAGTTTTCCGAGCCAATGAGCTTCGCGTTTTGTGGAATACGTGAATCTCAGTATCCACGAAGATTAGATATTGCCTAGAAATGCAGCTTCTCAGTACCATGCTAAGGAAATATTGCCTCATCAGTGAATATGTTGGAATGAACGCTCATGTGCAGCAGTGGAGACAAGTTTCGGTCTCGTCACGGTCACTCTGAAACAAATTGGGCAACGTAAACTCACTTGTTTCTTGCAATTGCGATCAAAACTGTGACGGCAAAATTGGCTATGTGGCAGCGAGCAGTTTTTAAGCGGCATAGGTTTCACAAAACGTTACATTTCCTATGTGTAGTGTATAAGTGAAAGGAATGTCTCTTTTACTAAGGTGGGTTGTTGGAAGCTAAATTTAGTGTACAACAGCGTTGCCAATAACGCTTTTGTCCTTAGTTGGGATAAAAATAAGCACTTGTTGAACACTCCTTGCTCAGGCCAGTTAGGACGGTTCAAGCGCCATCACAATTCCACCGCAGTAGCTCGGTACTGATGCACTGTTGTCTGGATTGTGCACGTTTCTCTTCGTTCCAACCAGCCCGAAACACGCTATGCATCGATCTGTGCATTTGCCCTGTGGCAAGCCGTAGGTTGCTTTCAACTGAACGATCCGCGCCCATCCAGCGTTTGCACGATGGAAGAGGCTGGAAAACACAAGTGTACCCAAATGCATACGGCCAACACTCCGTTTGTTCACACCCACGTGAGCGGGTGAGGGACATTTTGCGAGAGACCAAGATCTACTATTGGACAGTTAGTAATTAAGTTCACTCTCCTCTCACCCGAAGGTGTGACCCTTCGTCCGCGGGTAGGATGGTGTATAATAAGATCATTTGTGTTAGTATCTTTACATGATACACGCTTTGTGTTATGCTTCAATAACATTAGCTTTTAGGCCAATTTTATATCGGTAGATTGTGTAATAACCATGAGTTCCTTATTGGGATTTACGCGGTTTGTTTTCCATTGATTATTACTAGCTCTCTACTTGTTAATTGAATTTATGTTATTTTAGCGCGTAGTACTTATGATTTGATCTTGCAGTTGGACCTGTAATTCCTTACTTTTAGAAGCCATGGATTTCGGCCGGAGATAAGGATGTCGCTGCAAGTTTTATATAAGCATTTTTTAAGGGTTGATATTGAGTTTGGGTGAATGTTTGGTTTGGACGGTGGACTGTAATGTTCGACTAGCAGGAACCTGTTGTCGTTATGTCTGAGACGAAAACTACTTTACTGCGAATCGGTGAAATGGGTCTTCAAATCCTCCAATAGTTCCTATTATAAATCGTTGCGATGGTATAAAATGACATTACCTCCTCTACTAAGACGGTGGTTTCGAAACAATGACGTTCCAATATTTGCGATAACTACGTTTGTAAGCTCTGAGAACAACCAAGTCTCGGTTACGGAGATTAGATCCCAAACGTTTATTTCCTGGGACAATTGAAGCTCGACGAGTTTGCTGTAGTGGCCTTGGTCATTCGTGCACCTAGACTTGTGTCATGAACGTGAGGTTGTGCCATCCGTTGTCTTATCGGCCGCTGGCTGTTTTTGTGGTATTATCGACGAGTCATTTGGAGTTAGGTTGGGTGGCATATTACTTAGCCCTTCTGACAATTGAGTTTGCACAATAAGTTAGGAGTAGTTGCAGGATTGCTTCTTGGTGGAATTTTGGAAGGGATCCCTATGTTGTTTGCATGACTCGGTGCTGCTTTATGTCCGACGATATTTTCGATCGGCGCTTTGAATCCGAGCATGGTTCGTAGTCTTTTCCAAAGTGACTGCTAGCGTTCAATTAGTCTAAGTGTCGTCTACCTAGTTTGTTGCACAAACTTAATTAGTTTCGCACCTCAATATTCGTAGCTTTCAGCTCTTGACAGCCTCAAGGGAGAAGTAGTCACGGTGTCGTCCATGAGTAGTCTCACAAATACAGGGCAATTGCTCCTGATCGTGCTCCTCTGATTGCCATTTATGGTGCTCATGAGACTGGCGGAAACCGTGGACGAAATCTGTTCTGGTCGCGGCATTTGGGTGTAATTCTTCTAAACTCTGTTTTGCTTACTTGCGTTTGCTGTATAGAATGTCTTTTAAGACGCCGACCAAACTGAAGACGTTCTGGCAACTAGTTGTCAAAAGTAACGCTGCTGCTACCTCATCGACAGAGTTTAGCAAAACTCGGAGACGCCTGGCTTTAGCACAGTGCTTGGAATACAAATAGTGGATGATCCTCGTCAAGTTGGATGTTTAAGCAGGATTGCGAACAGGTTATTAATAGTGTACCATTGCTTCAGGTCATGCACTTGCTTCCTCTTTATGCAATTTGATGTGAACACCGGAACGTTGGTACATACTATGGGTAATACATTCAATTGTTTCTGAGTCTCTTTCCTGGGTGTATAGACAGTGGTTGTTAGACCAAGCGATTTGCCATGCATCAATCCATTGTTGCATTTCCATTAGTTATGGGTGGGTTAATGGAAAGAGCAGGTGCAAAGTTTCCGTGTCCTTTAATGCATAAGCGGCCTAGCTGCTACTGAGATTAGCTTGTTTCCTGGGTTTCTGCGAAGCTTAGTGGCAGAAAGTGGATTTGATGGGAATGTTTGCAAATAGATTAGGGTGTGGTATTCGAGAAGGTTAAGCGATTTGGTTCATTTGTGGTGTTTGCAGGAGCAACTTGATAAAAGTAACCTCCGGCCTTGTGGTGTTGGCTTGCAGTGAAGTTCGGTGGAGTAACCTTTGTTTGACAATCTGCTATACTTATTCCTACAGAAACATTTTTAGTACCAAAATTTTCTCAACTACGTCTGCGAAATTAGCGTACTGCAATATTACAATGCTCCCAGAACTAACCTGTGTCCGGTCTGTTGCATATCAGTCTAAACTTCCTTGATTTATTTTTTTCACACCTGAGATGAAAATAGGCCAGGAAGTTTCTACATTAAACCCAAAGTTTGACCATCCTATCGCTCGTTCCACGAAGACTTTAAGGCACCGCGGATCGGCCACTCGCGTTCAGCACGTCACTGAACGTGGACCCGCGTCAAAGTCAGTCTGTCGAGACAGATGGCTGTCTCAATGCATCTCTATCGCGCGGTCGCCCTCAGAATGTCGGATTCGACAGTGCGCACACAACCACACAAAGATGCAGCGTGTATTGATCTTGTTGTCTTACTCAAAAATGCACGCAGGGCGTTGGCAAGCTTCCCAAAATGTCTCGGACGCGATAGTTAGTGCTTAACTTTGTTATGTTGTAGGCTGTAAGGATGGTTGCAGGGTTGTTTGGGAGTCCTCAGCTGCTGCTTCCAAATGAGATCCAAAGTATTTTCGAGAAGCTTAGGAGCGACGTAACTTCACACACAAGACCGGATAAAGAAAATGCCAAACTGAGAACGGGCTTAAAAGTATGATACACACAAGTTAGATTCAAGAGATTGGACGCACTGTGTAGCGCTTGTTGAACTGTTTCAAAAGAATGCACACAAGAAAGTGTGTGGAGAAGCGGAATGGCCACAACGGGTGAAACGAGAGCTGAGATAACGTGCGGCCGTAAAACCTACCACTCCAGCAAGCGAACTGCTTGTACCATCAGCAAAACAAACGGATGATCGGAAAATAAAAACAGGGACTAAATCCAATGTCGCAAAATACCGAAGGTTTAAGTGTTCCTCTTTCACTACACATTTTGGCTTTAAGAACACATAACTGCGCAGGATTGACTTCAGTTGCCGCCTTCCACCCAGCTGAATAAACTGGCCATCAAACCCTTATCATCATAAATAAGTACATTCCTGAACAGCAAAATGTACGAAGACTGCCTTCTTTGGACAAATTTATCGTAGTTCCCCAATTAGATGCCCAGGTTAATGGTATGGAACACAAGATTTGTGGATTGCAAATGTACGCATGTGGCATGAGCTTTCCAATCCGAACCAGCAGAATAGCAAGTGGAATACCCCATAAAATTTACATATGTGTTGTATAACGTTATAAAAGTAGCTCAGTACTAAACCAGGAAAAGTGCGATCGAAGCAAAACCTCAAATTATGACACCTCATGATTTTGTAAAGTTTCGTGTCGGCAACAAAAATTTTAGCTGTTAATACAACAATGTCCTGAAGACCTCAAAAGTAGTAAAAAAATATATACTCATGATATTAACAATCATTGTTCGCATCTTGTCGCTGCTCTGTCCATCCGCTCAACTGCCGCAAGACTACGGCAACATCTGTCGGTCATGCTTAATAATGAAATGGTTTCAAGCGCCAAGTCATCTTGAGTAAGTTTGGCCAAGGTTGGCTAGAAACATTCTCAGGACTCATGTTTTAATTGGGCTTACAAATAATGTCGAAAAAACATTAAACCTAGCTGCCCAGTAGGTTAATTCGCAGAATATATGTTCAGAAGCTTGCTGCTGACAATGGGCGCTTGACAACTTACACAAGAACAAATTTCAAACGTTCGATGGAGTAAAGAAATCATTTCTACTAATCCTGTGACAAATTGTGTCCAGACATCTTCGTCAAAAGTTTCCGGCGCTAGTTTATTCTCGAGTGCGGTTAACAGTTTTGTACAGAATTATATTGCTTAACTTAGTAGGACCACTACCTTTATAGCTAGTAAGTGAAGGGTAACCGCATGTTGCCATACATTATCGAAAGGAACCTCATATCCAATGACTATGACTGCTGCGTGTTTCTTCCTGCATGATAAAGGTAGCATGTTGCTGCTACCCCAGTAAATTACATACGCTAAAACAAGTCTGGGAATAGTGTCATATTGCGATTAGAAACTGTGTGTGTTTTGTCTAACCTCTTTTATTAAACACAAGACGAAAGTGATACTGTAGGCTGTCCTCGGACGTCCTTGTCTCACGCTGAAAAGCAAATGTTCGATGCATGTCACTTACATAACTCTCGTTGCTTCATTCTACCCTGATCTCTCTCCTACACTATTTATGCTGCTCTCTGCCATGCCTCCTTCGATGTCCTTCTTAGCTTGGTCTCTTACTAATTGGTTGTGATATGAGCATCTAGCTGCTTACCAAGTGGTTATTTTGTATTCCACCTTTAGTTGCCTATTACCACCCGGTTTACCAGTTGAACAAGCAACAAATTAGAATACCTACTTGGAGGAATATTACCACACACAAATCGATGTTTATGTTTGTAGGGAGATTCTTTCAAATCTTTTGGTCTCCAAACAGGTGCACGGTGGCTTTGCGAGGCTTCGCATTATTACAAGCAGTCAGAACGTGGGATAGATTTGGAGAAGCATAAAAGGAGTCGACTCAGCTTGAACGGAAAGTCGTACCTGAAAAAGTAAGCACTGCAGCGCAACACAAACTCTTTTATTTTTCAATGTAAAAGAAACCGCTTTGGCTAGGAGTACTTAATGAAATAAGATCGATACCGTCCTCTGCTTCTAAGGTTAATATGACAAGCACCTACTCACAAATCTTGTGAAAGTGCTTGCAGTGCTTTATTTGGTGGAACATCTTGTGCCCAGCAAAAATACTGATATCCCGCAGAACATGTAAATAATGTACAAATGTGTTTCAGCAGTGAACTAAACAGAAGAGTAGCTTTCGTAAATTTGTGTTTCCCATTGTTTGAGTAATGCAGGTAGACAGTAACACTGAATGCTATCCCTGTGTTATTGTTGCGACTGTGATGCGTCGAAGGAACCAGGGAGATAAAGTATCCTGAGCTTTAGTCAGACAGTTGATGCATAGATCACTGTGATGAATTAGCAACACATGTCTCTGGAACACTTCCTGACACCAGTGTTGAGGACTTCTCTCACATTGAAGGAAACAGCTCGTAGTTCTCGGTGAGGGTAAGCCAATCATTTTATCAAAAGCAGCGCCGTGAGTAAAATTGCTGTGCCAGTTTGTCAAAACACCGTACCCAAGTATTGGCGTCTAGTAGAAAAATAAAAAAACCGATGTCTCACAGTGCGCGTACCGTCTTTTCTCAAAACGAACCTCAACAGTCCCCCTTTGTATTTTTCTGACTTAATGTGCTTAATGCACTGTGAAAACTGTTCGCAACTACTGCACAAGCTTGGAGCGAAACAGATCAACCTCTACTACTTGCCATTGTTCACTAACAGTACCGAACAGACAAGCGCCTTTCGGAGCACAACGGCAGACTGTGCACTTAGATTTGGCGCACTCGGGTGCACTACAGCGGTACGGTGAAGCAAGGAAGTATACGCCGCAGAAAATTCGTTGTTCTCAATTTGCTTTGTTGATTTGTCTTACCTTACAGATGGACACACTTTAAAAGGAAACGGTCTTCGATCACCAAGTGCTGATGCTTACTCTGATTGCAGGCTAATTTAGAAAGTGGTGTTTACAATGCAAAGAACTACTAGCAACTCGGAGGTGGCATCAGCATTATGACGCGTATGTTAACTACATGGCCATATACTTTTAGAGTTTCTAGATATAATATAACTGACTGGGAAGGAGATTACGTTGGATATTCAACGAGATGGTGCTCACCTAACAAAGACGCGGGTATATTTTATGTCGAAAGATCCTCATTAGACTCTAAGGCAAAAAATCCCAGTACAGTGCTTTCTAAAAGTGTACATTAACTGAAGTCGAAAATGCACTTTTTTGTACCCGTGAAAGACATATTTTCAGTTATGACACACATGCTGTCGACCTAATAAAAGAGTAACTCAAAGGCAGTGAAACAACGGCAGAAAAAAAATTCAATGCCAAAACTTACCTCACTGCCAAAATTTACCGGCTCGCTCTTTGATGTTTGGGTTTAGTTCAAATAATGATCTGGCTGGATGGGGAAAACTGAAGACTCAAAAGCCATTGCGCCGGCATATATTGTTCTGTACTCTTGGCTGGTCGACGAGTGCACTGTCTTTTGCAAACTCGAACGCAGCTAGTAGTACACTTATATTAATCAGTTCATGTTAAACAGTTAACGAATACATTGCGTTTGAAAACGATTCCTATCTCCCTAACAACAGAAATAGGATGAGATATTAAAAAAGTAACTGATATGATGGCAAAAATTTCTCTCTCGATTCCCTTTTCCAACTAGCTCGCACTTTTTCTGCTCTAGCTACTTTATTTTTTTACTTTTACCCTGAGACTAATTTCAGTTAACAAGGTACTTCGGAAAACAAGACGAGCACAAACAGGCTCTTTTACAACAAAAGACTGCACTCCCAAACAAACGTGACGATAGTGAAGCCAAAAGACCATTGGGAAAAGCCGTTATAAAGCAGCCGATGTAAGCACTAGAATTCCAGTAAATGTGAGGAAAGCAACAGCGGTAAAGTCAGGGGATCTTGCGCTGCGCCGCCATAGAAGAACTTCAACGGTTAATAAAACTGCCAAAAGTTTTTGAAGCAATTAGCAAGCAGTGTTTGCAACAAGCATTAGCTGTGAAAAACAAATGTTTAGATTACATTGCATTTATTCGGCTTCCGTTTCTTTCTCTACCCTTACTCCTCTTTATCCAGTCATTAGCATTTCTTTCAATTCCCATTCAGGCTGAAAGTCGAAGTGTTGTTTCGGATCGGCTTGATACATAGCCTATCCTGATAGAGAACAAAAGTGGCGTAATTATGACTCAGAGATGAAAAATCTCATCTATAATTTGAAGAACTGTGGTCAATTGGCAAAACGAATTTTTATTTAAGTCTCTTTTGAAAACTGCTTCGGAGCGCATCAAAAGAGGTGCTGGTGCCTATTATTATATAATTGTGTATTTGTCCAAAGGAGAAAGTCTTCCGGGAGATTTTACCAGATTTTATCATTTCTAGTGAGTATTGGAATAGAAGCCCCTTATTTCCCGTTACCATGCTCAACTAGCGATTTGAGCGAAAGATGGAGGAGAAGAGAGATTATGAGCGTTAGTGGCATGATCCAAATCGTCTGCAGAGATCCGATGAAGTGACATGAACTTTGTTTAGTTTTGCGTATTCTACCAATTGATATCTCTTTTTCCTCTACTTTCTCCACAGCGAACAGTGCTGATTTTAATGCACCAAACGGCGCAATGTCGAATTCGACCATTTGATGTAAAGGTTCCTTGGTTTGTCACTAATAGGTTAGGTCCAACCTTGAGGTATCATTTGAGACAAGAAGTAAACAGCAGTAGATAGCACTGACAGAATAAGATATCTGAGTATAGACAATATGAATTTGTAAACGAAGTTTCAAGCAAATGATGGGTTTCCAGGTACTCCGAGTTGTGCTATTCACTCATTTTTCTGGTCTGTTGAGACACGAGTTTATGATGACCATCTGAATGTCGTGTAATGTCCGCTATAATAACTTCTAGTTTATTGCCCGTCACCGGATAATAACGAACTCTTTATAGCAAATTTATCACAAACCGTTACTTTCTCTCCCTTTGGATGACAAATCATGTTATAGCAATGGTAGTTTGTCTCAGCTATTCGTATTGCGAGATGGAGAAGCTCCTGATGAAGTAACTAAGCAATCTGTCCACATTTCTACAATCCACAATGTTGGAATGAGATGTATTTTAATGTAAATACTTATTTATTACTGATTTTGCCGTGCATTCACGGGTTATATACAGCTGAGTTCAGTCAACTGGTTCAAAATTACCGTATAATGTTCTTTACTCCGAAATTTAGTCGAATAGCCCAGAGAATGAAACCTAGTGACTGCGTACGCGTAAAATCAGTTGATGTCTTTTTACGAGCAAAACCATAATCACCACAATATCGGCTGCCATAAAATCCCTCGTAGAATGCAATTAAATGCTCGAGCACGTCAACATGTTGGAAGTCTCACTGACCTAGATATGGAAATGAATTCACCCAAGTACAGTATTGGGTAGGAGAAAGCTATCCATCCAGCTTGTTATTGGAACAGAGTTTAAAGATAATTTCCTTCTCAGCCCTATGTTAACAGCTTGTTCCACACTTTCGCCCAAAGAGGACCGTTAATGTTCACTGAGAACTGCAAGTTACAGAGTGTTACATCAGCGTTCAGCACAACACACGTCAAGGCCAGTATGCTACACTTAGAGTGCAGTTTTCGCTTGCCAATTCATTGCCTTTGCGTATCGTTTAAGCATGACCTCTAAAGCACTGCGATTATATGCTGCATCCTACGCGAGTTTTTACAGCCGCGACCTATGTGTGCATGAGGTAACCACAATTTCACTGGTTAAAATTGTTGCTACATAGTTATCGATGAAAGAAGAAAACACTGTATAACAGCTGAGTTAAAATAACGCACAGCATAAGGCCCACAAACATAAATAACTCCACAAAGAATACCAACAAGGAAGAATGCTCCCACCGAAAATTGTCCACGACGCAGAACGTCCATATGGAAATTTAGCCACATGGTCCCCAAATTTTCGCGTTTTGGCGAATTCGTCACAACTGTTGTATCCCAAGCGTGCCGGTCACTTATTGGTGTACGCTGTGCCAATTTGAATTTACCCTTGCCAATTCTGTGCCACAACATCGGGAATTAGCTCAATCGTCGATTGCTCTCCAGCAGGATTTCTCTTTTTGCAAAATGTCTAATGACACTAAAACACTACAAGTGACGCCTTTAGCAATTCATTCCTGAGTAACTCGCATCTTCGTACTTCGATTTTCGTTCCTTTACTTTTCTGCACTCATTAGTATTATTTTCTTATTTCACGTACACTTGCTTATTCTTTTCCTTCGATTTCTCTCCCTATCTTTTGCGTACTACACGTGACTGCTGCAGCAGAGACTGCTACAGCACGAAAAGTGGACATTAACTGGTTGGCCAGGGTGCCATACGGGTGTTCCGTTTTAGGCCCATCACTACCTTTGTGCACTTCATCAATTTCTGGCTCAACGATCCACTCAAGATGGAACACTCAAGGGATTCTCCCATCGTTCCAGTCCCACCCAAACTTGAACTTGAACTTGAACATTCGCAATTTCCTTCTGTAACTTTGAGGTGCCGTTTTACAGAGCCACTTTAGGACTACCAGACATATAATTTAATACTGTGTACCACCGCGGGCATAGTAACAGACTATTTTATCGTCCCACATTTAACACAGCACTTATCTGTGTGACTTAGAGTACAAACCATTTGTCGCTTTGTCCACACCTACGTCGAGTGTTGCACCACTACCAAACCGGCCGACAGAACGACAGTTCCTGATGGCCGGGATAGAAAATTTATCCAGCTCAACATGATGCAACCAGTGTGATCTAGAAGTACATTGGAACAATTTATTCATAAGTCAGAGATATTTGTTGACGGCACTTTTTGTACACGACAAATCCAACATCAATAGTAGCTAAAAAAACACGTGACAAAGGCCATCACGGAAACCCGTACTCACTCTATGCCAAATCCTAAGATGATAAAAGACGTAAACTTACAGCTCAACGGAAAGCAACGCGTACCAGAAGTAGTTTGTAGTTTTTGACGTAACCTTAAAGTGTCCCATGTTAAAATTATTCAAACTGCCAGAACTGCGTTCGCGACATAAAACAACAAACTGGGACATAGCTGGTAACTAAACTTCGCTCTCAAACGAAATACTAGATACAGAACTCGAACCCAGTTAAAGGTTATCATTCTGAATGATCGTTCATCTCGCGATGACGGTGTTACTGTCAACTATCAAGGTTAGCTGAAATTTGAGGTTTTTATTAAACGTAATTATTTTATTTTAGACGCCTTATTTCGCTGATTACAACTAGCAGGTCCAGATGGTGGACCTCAGAAGTTGATAAGTACTAGCTGCATCTAAGCAGTTTTCTACAAGCCAGCAAACTCCTCCGCAGACAGTGACGACACTCTTTAAGCGCTGCGCACTATGCCATTTCGAAAAATTACTTGCATTACCTTATACTGGATGGCATCAACGTAGCCACACTTGGATCAGCGTCCCCCCGTGGGCCATACTTTAAACGAAAACTCCGTGAGATCATGGATATGGCTAGTGTGGATAACCATGTACACCGACCAACCAGAAATCACGGTTCAAACAAGCCATCACTTCTAGACTTAATCCTGACCAGCGAACAGTTGATGGTTAAATGGGTTTCATGCACCTCTCTACTTAGCAATAGCCCTCACCCAGTCCTCACGTTTGGCTGCACATATTATGCTAGTACTCTTTAGAAAGAACTAGTAACTCGACGAACTAATACTGACAAATCCAAGCTTTACAACCTTGCGACAACCGCTGAGTCAGACTTCCAGCTACACAGTTCTGCGAACGAAGCATGAAATAAAATAAAAGGTAAAATTAACAGTTTCATGCAAGCAGTCTCAAAACTTATAAAATTAATCGCATCGCCTAGATCAACACCTGAACCCGAATCAGAACGCGTAAATGGATCAGACAAGAAAGGAGCTTAGTAAGCAACATGAGCAAAGCCCATGTGATATTATATGGAAGAATTACAAAACAAACATAAAATACTGCACGTCACTGATTTCAGTCGAAAAGCCTGAATAATAGGAGACTGTAAGACTTAAGTTTCCGGGCAGCACAAAGTCGCTTTATCGGTATGCGAACAAGGTAAACATGATTAGGACTGGAACTACGTAAGTTGGGAGGGCCATTGTCCTAACGGCTGCTGGTGCGGTCACTGCTAACATCCTACTCTTGCAGTTTGGCTCAGTGGATACAGACACCATTGAACTTTCACCCTATCTCCTTGCAGCATATATCAGTGTCATCTAGGCTCCAGCAGTTGTCAGAAGCGAATTAGAGTCTTTTCGAGAAAATAGTACTCTAGGAATACAGGCTGTGCACAAAAGTTATCAAAACCCTCTCACCCACCATAGGATTACAACTTGTAGCGTTTATTCAGTGCCCAATTAGTTTCCATACACCCAAACCTGAGGGGAAAAATATAATCATAATTTCAATAATCAGGTGAGGTAAGCGATCAAATCCTGCCAACTACCGAATTAGTACTCTCCTTCTTGCTTCATTAAAAGGGATGGAGTCGATAGCGGTACATGAATTAAGGTAATATTTTGAAATTCTAAATAGAAACTAAGCAATTTTGGGCTCAGCCAGCCATCACACGCCCGGTAAACACTGTAAGTCGTTGTATCCTTTTAAGAATTTTCTACAATGCGCTTTCCATGTGGCCCCCTGTGTGGCTCGAAGCTGTTAATTGACTGCTGCCAGTCAATCAATTTTGACCGCGGAGGTAAGGGAGACGATAATGATTGCCATGGCGAACTTCCTAGAGGTGATAGAGCACCGCTCACCAACAAGTGACTTGCACATTGCTGTCGTGAAGACGACAGAGTAGCTCCATCATCAAGTTATGAAGTTAGTGTTCGTAGCAACCTGTCGGAATCCATCGAAGCTCAGTGCTGCGTACCTCAGAGCTCGGTACTTGGACCCCGTCTGTTCCCGGGTTTCATAAATGATCTCGCCGGCTTGCTATCTTTTAACTGTTTGCTATTTGCTCATGATCTAAAGGTATGGCGTACTATAGCTGCAGTGGAGGATCACACAAGGTTATATGAGGACCCGGACAAAGCGTACACATGGTCCACCGAGAACATGCTGCATTTCAACGTCACCAAGTGCAAAGTTCTCAGCATACGGCACAAGAGTACGCACAAGTAGCACATAGGACCATAAATTCTACAGCGGGCTTCTCACGAGTGCGATCGCGGCATGCTAGTTCAAGATGACTTCGGTTGTTTGATGCAGACTGAAAAGACAGCTAAGAAAGCAAAACAGTACCTCGGCCTTCTTCGCAGAGCTTTCGGGAAGTTTGACCCTTCGATCTTCTCAAAAATGCTTAGTGCGAACGTGAGACCGCACGCGGAATACGTTATTTAAGCGTGGCAACCCTGGCTCAAACACCGTCTCAATGCGCTCGATACTGCATAACGTAGGGCGTCAGAGGTTTGATCAGCCTCCCCTACCCACTCAGGCTGAACAGTCTCAAAATATACAATGGACGTTATAGGCGTCTAAGAGGCGATCTCATAATGGTGTACCTGATCCTGAGAAACCCCAACCACCCATGCCATTCCCTTCTAATACTCAGTCAAAACACCCCGCCAAGAGGTCACCAGTTTAAGCTGGTCACGCAGTACATCCGACTGGAATGTCAGCGAAACTTTTTCTCCCTTCGAGTGTCGCAGCCTTGGAACGCCCTCCTGGAACATGTAATTAATGCACCCACCCTATCCCTTTTCAAAAAACGCCTTGACGATGCTCTATCACATTTACACTACGGGCTATAGCTCATGACCACCAGATGCTGGCACTAATGCACAACAGACAGTGGTTAGTACCATAATCCTATCCGAGAATGAGTCACTTCAAACCCCTTGCACAAAATTTGATAAACGCTACCACCATAGAAACTGGATTTCTGTATCCCGTCGAGCCAAGATAGTTGCACACGAGTAAGCGTTGTCCTAGCTATTTTTATTTTTTTTTCTCGTCTATTACGTGATCAGAAACCACACCCCTTATTGCTTTGTGTGAGTACATGCTCACTTTATACGGCAGTGCAGTTAAATCTGTAATCGTCCGAATCGTCTATTCTATTATCCCGTCCGATCTATCTTTTCTCCCTCTAACCACCCTACCGGACATGTCAAGCACCTGCTTTTTTACCCGTTACAAATCATTGTTCATAAATTACTTGGGCAGTCAATTAACTTATGACAACGGTCAAGCTGCGATTTCCAGCCCAACATGGAACAGACGGAATGTGCATTGCTGACGATTCCCGAAATGATGAACCGGTCGTACAGTGCTCTTCTGGCAGTGTGGTGAATGGTTGTCGGAGTCCAGATGTGACGAATTTCCACTTATAAACTTCCACTCCCCTACAAAACTCCTGTACTTTTGAGAGTCAACTAAGCATTTCCAATCTATAACATGTTTTCGGACACAGTCCTTCTTTTACCAATCTGCTTCTTGCTCCAGACTGATGGATCATGGGGATGAAGTTAGGAGTTCCCCCATATGGAACTACTTAGACTTTACTGGGGCATTCGACTAAGTTGGTCACTTAGGTCTCCGCCGAAATCTGGGTGTGGACGGTATGAACCAATTCCGCACTCAGCTGGTTGGAAGGTTGTCTGCATGAGAGAAAAATCTAGGTAAGAATCACAGAAACTCACTCCAAAAGCCTGTGCGTCTCCAGTTGTGTGTCGCCAGTATCCCTCCTCTGCACGCTATATTTCTTGCTTATGTAAGACCTTCCGAAAAACACTTCCTCCAAGATGCAAATATTTTCAGATAATGTCAACTTATTGTGGGATATTCACTCAACATTCGACTGTGCCTATGTCCAGAATGATCCTGACCGGATTAACGAGTGGGTAGAAATTACCCAGCTTTCCTGAACCCTGCAATGCGCCACCCGATGACGGTGGGCAACAGCTGCAACAACACAGCTTTTGATGTACTCATGCGTAGGGGATTTTGATAGTGATAATTGAGTACATCAACATTTCTCCACCCTAACAGTTTCTAAATGCTGTATCGTACATAGCTATTATTAGCGGACGTCGTGTCTTTCGGGGCCAACCCTATCCCCTGCAACGTTCGTAACTTGCATGACAGTGGAGGATAAGACGCACTATATCACAGTTAGCTTGTAAATCATGACGTTCCGAAGCTGTCCCCCATGGCCCAGTGGCATAAGCTGCTGACTGGCGGTGCAAGCCGCTGGTGGTCAGAGGTTCGAATCCTGATGGAGCCGATGGATGCGCACTGCTGATGATGTCCAACAGGCTGAAACTGCAGTCTAGTGCTTTTCCGGAAAAGTGAACTACTCTCTGGCTTGCAAGCTGGCTGGGATGAATCTCATTTATCAACACAGCTTTTGTGACAGCGCGTTCTACGACACCTGACTAGTGAAAGTCTGGGTTATTCGATCCAATGTTTGCGGGCATCGAAGGTGGCGAACATGAACTCGAGGTTTTAGTGGTATGCCCTTAATGCCTATGAGCCACGACCACTATTAGTATTGCTTAACTGGTACATTCCTCCCCACGTTGATTATTCGGTTGAAGCCTGGCGTCAAGGGATAGAACGAGACATTCACCTCCTGGAACAGCCTCAAATTGGAACCATCGAGGTGACACGTGAACCGTCCGGTCACAATTATGAGCTTCACCTTTTTTCAATCTGTCTGTTCTCCTTAGAAGACCGATAGCTTCGTGGAGATCACATCCATGTCACCACTGGTGACCATAGACCCTTAGGAGCAAGACCAAGGCCATCACCTGCAACTAGTACCGAAACACTCAAGATTGGATGTTAAGTTTTCCTCCCGGCTTAGAATCTGTTCACACTGGAATGCATTGTTAACATATGTGTTGAACGCAACAAACATCGCGACAAACGTTACACCACAATATAAATAGGTGTCCTATCTAAACTACTGATGTTTCCCTTTCCACGCTGAAATGTTTTGACTTTGATTTTCCTATACATTTGAAATCTTGTAGGACTTCTAATGATATTGCTTTTGATCCCACCATTAGCTACTGGAACATAGGAATATCGAAATAGTATTTATTTTTTGCACCATGACTAACGGACAATGAACAACGACTTTATACGGGTTAGGAAGCTTTGCTTTACAAGTCCCGTTGGATAGTTTGTGGGGAGATCGACATAACAATAGAGATACTAATGAGAGTAAAACTGTTAGTACCTTAAACATGAAAATAAGGACTTATCTTTTGCTCCGCCGTAGTCTTGCCATCCGAATAGATTCACAGCACTCACAGTTAACCTCGAGTAATTCCATTGTAAACTCCAGCTATAGAATAGAGACCTAGCACGAAGTGACAAAGTGCAAGTGGATGAGTGCGTCATAGGTTCATAGGTTCATAGGATTGTAGAGAGCAGAAGGAGAAATCCTTTGTCAGCTCTATCGCTTCCCGATCATTGTGTGGAGGCCGCGATTCGATGTTATGCGGTAATCCACAAGGGACCTTGACAGCTACACTGGAAACTGCAAGGACCCATCGTACTCAAAAGATAAGAGTCTAACATTCGCTTGAAACATTCCTCCGTCTGGGCCTTGACCACATACTTCGGCAAGTTATTCCAATCGTTGACTACGCGAGTTGATAGAGCGAGAGCAGGATGAATCCGAAGTCTTCTGGGTTTAAACAGTTTCCAGTTGTGGCCTCGAGTTGAACTGTTTGGATTGGATGGAAAGCACGCCTGCAGCTCCGTCCCCATCTCTCCTCTCAGGATGCGCCTGGTGAAAATCAGGTCACCGCGACGTCGGCGATAATCCAGGGTGAACAGATTCATCCGCTGAAGTCTTCGGGGATAAGGCAAGTCCCGTAACTCCAAGATGTATTTCGATGCACGCCGTTGCACCTTCTCAATTAGGTCACATTCGAACTTGGTGAGAGGGAAGAGGGCAGGTAATCCGTATGCTTGCTGTTAGTGTTGATGCAAAGACGACCGATTCTGGGCGTACAGTCCAAGGGTGACAGACCCGAAAGGTAAAGAAATTTCTGCGGTACTTCAGGAGGCTATATTTTACAGCGAATTTCAATGAGTGGCCCCTCATGGTTGTATTAGTGCTGAATCGCAGTAAAGAGCGACACACATGATGTGGGTCTCGCAGAATCAAGTATGCCCTAATCAGGTCACCGCTTAGTCTGAGATAGCTTCCATTGAATACCCCAATCGTTGCAGCCTCACCTCGTGTGAAAGATTGAGCATACCAATTACGTTCTTAGATGCCCGACGTTCTGGCTGCTCTATTGCGTTAAGGTCGTGTTTCAGCCATGGATGCCAGGCTTGGATTGCGTATTCGACTTGGAATGGAACATACACGCTAAGAGTTTGTCGAAATATGAAGATGTTTATTTGTCCAAACGCCCGTCTCAACAATCCGACGTGTTGCCTTCCAGTCTTCGAGGCCTTTTCTCATTGCTTAGAGTGACCCAAGTCATCTTGAACCAGGACAATTAAATCACGTTCGACAGTTGATTGTTGCAGTACATTCCTTTTGAGCCGATATGAATAGCTGCTCTGGTGTCCGATGGAAAGTACGTAGCACTTACACGCGTTGAAATGCAGTAAATTTTGAGTTGACCATTAATATAAGGTATCTACGTCAGTCTGAAGCAGATAATGGTCGACGTTTGACTGGATCCTGCGCCAAATCTTGATATCGCCCACAAAAATTAGGAAGTTTGAAGCGATTCCCTGTACAAGGCCATAAATAAACACGAAAAGAAAAAACGTGAACCTAGGACTGAGCTTCGCGGCACTCCACACTCGACTTGTATGGGGTCCGATAAAGTGCTCCGAACTCTGACCACTAGTCGCCGTGGAAGTAGAAAGTTGGCAATCCAGCTTAAAAGAGTGTCGCCAATCCCGTAATGCTGGAGCATAGAAAGTATTATACGATGGTCTAGATGATCGAAAGCCGCAGAAAAATCCAGATAGATCACATCAACGCCTTCTCTAGAGTCAGCTGCCTCGGTCCAACTTCCGCGCGCGATTAGTAAATTTGTTGTGCATGAACACTGTCGACGGAAACCGTGCTGCACAAGCGTGATGATATTACAGCTTTTCAGATAAAACACCAGGGCCTCAGCAACTATGGATTTTAGGAACTAGGAGAGTATAGGAAAAAGGGATATTGGGCAGTAGCTGGAAGCGTCAATTCTGCCTCCGCCTTTGTAAATCGGAGTTGTTGTTCCAGAGTTCCACGTAGCGCAAACTTGGTTCTGATCTAAGAAGCGCTGGAAAAACTGAGCTTAAGGTCCAGCCAGTTGGTTTGCTGCTGCTTCCAGTGCCTCTGGACGAATGGCACCAACATCCGGCAAGCGGTGTTTGCGTATAAACGTCAGTTTTGCTATACAGCCTACACAGTAAACGTGGTGTAGGTTGGTCCTGGCGAGGAGACTTCAAAGGTTGAAACGTCGCTTGGTTGCAAGACCCTTTGAAATGTGGGGGCATATTGTATCCGCATCGCGTTTGCTTCGTCCATAGCCGTTCTTGTTGATTCATCAGCCGCCTTAAATAGCGGAAATCATTACCCCACATTTCGTAGACTATTGACGTGTTTGTACAGCAGTTTGTGGCTTTTTGCGTTGTGGTGATAGGCGGCTTCCTCTTCTCTGAGCAGTTGATTAAAGTGGTTAAGTTGGGCTACGTACTTGTCCTAAGGTTCTGGTGCTGGAGCTTCTCTGTACACTCTTCATGCTGCGTAGCTTACTGTTATCCATCTTCAAGGGCTGCTTCTAACAAAAGAAACTGATGCACACAAATTGCGAACTCTTATTTCTAAAGCCACTGCAATCAGTCGACTAAATGTGTTGACGAACTCGAGCCAGGCAACTTCTGGGGGCTCTTCGGCGAGGAACAACCAAGTTGTAACTCTGAAGAGCTGGGTTAATCAATCACAACTTCTGGTGGTTCGCAGTATCATCGTGCTCATTCCGATCTTCTGCATAGCAGACGAAGTTGTAGCTGAGCGTTGTGCGCTCACAGCGACTCAACGGGCAGTCTACAACTCAGTCATGCGCTCCTCGTTGTTAAGCACATGATCCAGCACAGATGGCCTGTTACCTGCACTGAAACAAGGGGCAGAGTGATGTGATTGTACAGAGGAACACTGGTTACGAGATCGTGTAGATCGGCTTTGAAGTGTTCTCCGATCGCGGCAGTAGTTTCTACGCAATGTACGATAGAATCACCCATGCTATTTGAGGGTACTTTCGCTGGAAACTGCATCCTAAACCAGCCGCTAGGAGGCGTTCGATTTCGAGTGTAGAGTTAGGGGGCAGTACACCAAAACAATAAGGCAACCGTCCCTACCATTTAACTGCAAGCTGCACCAAAGAGAGTCTGGGAACTGCAAGTCTGAATCCTCCAAGGCTTCGCACTGCAAGTTCCTTCGGTAATACAGAATTACCCCACCTTCTTTTGTGAGCCTGTAGTTCCGGATCAGCGACATGCCGGATAGCAAAACTTCAGCGTCCGTCATTCCTGTGCGCACAAATGTCTCGGTGATACCAATAACATCATGTGACCCGGAAGCTTGGCGACCTTTCAGTTCGACGAGTTTATTAAAAGTCCCTAAGCGTTCGTATACAAGCAGGCCAGTTTCTCGGTTTCAAGGTGACCACAGAGGGCTAAACTTGTCAAGTGCGGGAGAATGCTGACCGACAGGAGGTCGGCAGTTACTCGTTTTTTAATGGGATAATGATACCTCGTCTGAAAGTTGCGTCGGCCAAGCTGAGTCCCAATCTTCGTTTAGACCTACGTCAGAGTAAAGTGAAGCAGCATTCAAGTTAAGCTCCTGTGTCTTGGTCGGTAAGCTTGCTGTTTCAGCTGCCTTGATAGTTGAACATTACAAATCTTCTGCGAGTTTTAGCCAAAGTTCAGAAAGAGAAGTTTTCCGATTCCTCCACCATCGATCCAAAACATTTGTTGCTTGTTGCTCTGACTGAACCATGGTTTTTAGGTTTCTAGGATCCCATCCTCCATAATTTGGTGAGAGAGGTATCCTGATGAGCGATAGCGCCACAATATTATCCAAGGAAATTGTTTCATGAAAGAACCGACCCTGTTCTAAATCGTGCTTTACGGTCACTTGAATGTCGTTAGAAGGATGTTCTGGCACCCTATGTATGTAGCTTGTCTTTAGGCGGTCTTGCTTACTGTGTCCTTCTCCGATGTTGCTCTTTTGATTGTCCCGCGCTCCAAGGGATATCAGGATAGATGCGTATCCCACAGAATCTGTGTCTCAGCGCGCTTGCTGAGAGCAAAACGTTTTCTGCGTCGGTAGAGGATACTAGTGTTACTCGAATAAGTCTGGGTTCGCCATACCGTGTTGAGTTCGGATGACTAGTCATTGGTACTAGGTGTATGGGCTTGGCTTAGATAATCATCTGCATGCACAATGAGTTCCATTGGTCTTGGTCGTCTGATAGCTTACCTCACAATGTGAGGGAGGTAGATTCAACGACATTACAGCATACAACAGTCCGGGTACTATTGTTGGATCCCTTTTTCTTTGATCTACCAAGTAGGGTAATCTTTTGACCTGCCCTGCTGACAAGTTTTGATTGTTTGCTGTTTGTACCTCTATTCGCGTTAACGGTATTTACAACAGAAAAGGTCATAACGGCGACCTCTCGGCTGACCATCGCAACGATCTCTGCGTATGTAACTGATGTTTTAGGGGACTTTGTCTCGACAAGGGATATTTGGGCTACAGTTACGGAGGGTTGGTGTTCGGCTGCTTCATCCTTTTTAATGCTAGATGTCAGGCCTAGTGGAAGTTGCTTAACCAGACAATTCGAGTGGTGCCTGATTTTCATTGCCATGAGTGCTGTTCGACTCTCTTAGGTACGGTCAGTTTTCGCCCGGTGTTCTACCAAACATGGAGAAAACAACGGAGATTGGAGTGGCTGATTCCAGTTCAGGGGAAGCGGATTGTGCAGCATTCCGCTGCGTAGAAGCCGCTACTCTTCCGTGGTGCATGCTCCTTTCCATTGAAGTAATCTTATCGCTTATCCTCTGCTTGACTTCTGCGGTAAACCGTTCACACTCCTAAAGTAAGATAATCAAGCACTTACCGAGTAGGATGATCGAGCACGCAGTACAGAACCAAATTGCACATTAGGAGCTATTTCGCTCTTGAAGCTCTCGTTTGGACACAGTTCCACATTTCGGATGATACCATTCCAAACAGTGTGAGCAAGCCAGACCTATTTTAACTACTCAAAGACATTCTCCTAACCCGTAAATGCTTTTCGCTTAAAGCCTTTTCCGATTCGCATTTCTGCCATTCACCGTGGTGGCTTTACCTGACCGGGTGAGTTGGTTGGCGTTCTGTAATTTCCAGCTTTGAGAGCGGCGCACATCGGTTAGGCGAGCGTCGTGGTTACGAGGTCCAGTGAGCCGTTTTGTGCGGTCACGCGTTCCGTGTGATGGGTTGTGTAAGCGCACTGGTTGACAAGGTCACAAGGAATGAGGAGTGACTAGAACCAGCTAACTGAATCTGAACACCGCCCTGAACACAGTTTGAGAGATCACAAATTCTTCACAGCTAGGTTGAGAAACGCCAAATGCAAATAATCGCACGCTTTTTGAACTGCCTCAAGAATTCTGTATCGAATGGGGTCACACAGAAAAGTAATCGGTTAAATGTGACTGAGTTGTCCCCGTAAAAACGGTTAGTGATGGCACCGACTTTAATCTTAAAGATAAGTCAATCCATGATAAATGACTGGTAAATCCGGTTCGAATGAGCCTACGGTGAATGTACCGAAGATACGAAGCCTAAAGTAAGTACTTCTTACATAAACTAAACTAGCAACTACCAGCAAATAAAACTAGACTCAACGCACGGTCTGGGCGGAAGAATAAAACGAATTATCCTCTAACCGTGGTTCTATAAGGCATTTATAATATAGTGCATGGCTTATGAATAGAATTTACAATCATAGTGCAAGAGGAAAGAAATTATACAGTGTGCGGCGGCGTGCGGGTATTTAGGGTGTATCGCTGTATCACAATAATTTGAATGACCTTAAAATGTCAAGGATGTATCAGTGATCGAGAGTGAGAGGAACAAATATACGATACGGTAACCGACTGCAGGACACCGACTAAAGCAATGTAAACTGAGCAGAATAATAACGGAATATGGATACTGTTTCCTCACGTAAGCAATCCAGGTTGGGGGTACATCAAATTTCCTTTTGGACTTAAAATTCCCCCGACGGTTACGTATTCCGGACGATGAGTTCCATTTCATCAGTCTTTTCTTCCTGGTACGCTTTTTATGGGCATAACTGTCTGACGTCTCTTCGCAATACACCTTTGCTTGTTCACACCAGCGCTTGTTGAACTAATTGGTCTTTGCTCTTGATAACTTCCTCCACGACAACTCTAGGCCACAGACCTCTTGATGTGCGTAAATCACGAACTAAAACTAAATTGCTCTGCCTAAGATCTCGGATTTCAGTTAACCATTTCTGCCTATTCTGCAGTGTCGGTAGATATACTCTGATCCACTTAAGCCAAAGCATATCGGTCAGATGTCTTACCTGTCTCCACCTTCTGCTCAATTTGATTGATAACTTGATCGGTGGGTATTCAAGCGACTAGTCATTTGCAAGCGTTGAAATCCGCCGAGACGTTATAGTATCTTGCGCATCCGGGGAGTAGAGTAGGGCTACCAAAGCCTTGTCATTCAATATCCTTTCGATCTCAGTTAGTGTCGTTACAAGTACCTCTTCGGTCACAACCTCACCGTTGAGAATCTTACGTGATAATCCACGAGTCGATCGAATTAATCCTTCCCAATACCTCCGCGATGGCTAGCACATGGAGGATTGAACTTCCAGTCAACCTCTTTAGCCAACATAGACTATGTGATCTTCGTCTGATCCATCTGCTTCAGAAGATTGTGTAATTCTACTTCAGCTCCGTAGAAATTCTGTCCATTCTCGCTGTATTTTACTTTCGGCCATCCTCGTCTAGCTGAAACTTCACAAACGCACACAAGAACAAATCGGTATCCATGTAGTGAGAAACCTCTATGTGAACAGCCCGTGTAGTCAACCAACTGAACCAACAGCCATAGCTCTTTCATGTACGCGACCGTTTCACTATCAGCGGTCCAAAATAGTCGATCCCCACTGCAGTGAACGGTGGTTGGTGGGCCAAACACTGGTCTGTTATTACTGGTGCCATCAGCTGAATCAATGGCTTCGCATGGTTAACGCAGCATTTAACACATTTGAAAAGCATGCGCCTTAACGATGAAACTCCACCCACGATCCATTAGCGCCGATGATGATCGTACAGTGTGCTGCGCAACAGAGTGTCCATTGATTTAGTGGTAGTGAAGTATAAGAAGGCGAGTGATAAAGTGGTGTCCGAGAAATAAACTCGGATGTCTCTCGTCGTACGGTACCGAGAGTTGATCCAACCTTCTGCCCACCCGAAGTATCCCAATAATGAGGAAGGGTTTGAGTCGTCTTAATCTGCATGACCTCAGTTTTACATTTCGAACTGTTATATCGGGTTCGTTGTACGCAAAAAGGCGCATCTTCTCTGTAAAACTGTAACTCTGTAAAAATGTATTAATCCATTGCTCCTCCAAAGGGACCAAGAAAACTTGACCAACCTCAGTTCGTAATCACTCAGGCGGCATTTCATCCAGATTCTCCGCATGCATAGGCCATGACGAATGGGTGTGAAGGAGAAATGGTGGCTTATGTAACCGTTAGTTTATTTCCTTCTTGGGCGACATGGCGACTCCACGTGAGACGAGATCAGCCGGGTTCTGCTTCGAAGTAACGTAATGGCACTGAATGGGGTGAGAGTACTGTTGTATAATGTTAATCCGGTTAGCAATGTACGTCAGGAAACGCCCATGAACACTTCGAAGAAGCTTCAGAACTACCATCAAGTCTGTCCAGAATGTTGTGCTACCATGGAGTGCCAGCTCCTTTCTGACTTTCGCTTATATGCGTACACTCAGTACGGCAGCATTGAGCTCTAACCCTGGTATCAACACCATTCTAATGGGACTGACAGGTGATTTACTAATAATCAGGAGACTACTAACGTGGCCTTCATCGATATCGCAACGCAACCGAAAAACTGCACAGCTGCACAGAAGATACATCGCATCCGACTGGAATAAAACAACATTCTAAGGGAAAAGTTGTTCACACTAGTGGCGTTTGATAGCCATTTGTTCCAAACTTGCTGATCCTCTGCGGGAAGAGGCTTATCCCAAACCAGCTTCCTTTTTACGAAGCTCTGTAACAGTGTCTTTTCCGGAAGTAGCACGGGAGCAGTGAGGCTGAAAGGATCATAGACTGAAGCTACAAACGAGAGGATGGCTCTTCGGGTCAACGTTTTATGAAAACCTTCCAGCGTAAAAGCTATGTGGTCCTGGGTGACGTACCAGTTTAAACCAATCGCAATTGTAACACAATCGTCCTCAGTCTAATATCTTATTACAAAAACTTTCAGTTCGCTGTCAGGTAAATGTACGATAACTCCCTTCCGATTGCTGATCTATTTCGTAAAATGAAATCCTCAGTCGGACAGAATACGTGTAAGGTGTTTAACGAGTTCAGTTCCTTCGGGAACAGAATCAACACTAAACAAACAATTATCGACATAAAAACAGTTACTGGTGCTTCTTTAATCTTTGTTTGGGATTCACAAAAACTGTCGACGGTAGCTTATCGTAACGCAAAGTTAGCACAGCTCGGTGACGAAGTAGCGCCAAACGGAAGTACAGTCATGTGGTATTCAATAGGACTTAACAAAGATTGCCTTTCTTCCACCACAGGAACCTCAAACAATTCCCATCCTTAATAGGAAACTTTACCTGATGGAACCTCGCTTCAATATCGGACGCGACGGCGATTGGGTAGAAATTGATCCGCAAAAGCGTCTCCACTAGACTGTTTGACATATCGGGATCAGGTAGAGATTGTTGATTGAGAGAAATGTCACGGTATGAAGCTTGACAATCGAAGACTACTCGCACTTTACCGGGTTTCCGCGGGTACAATACCGAGTGGTGAGGAATGTACCAGCTTTCCCCTTTAATCTGATGTTCCTGTAATGTAGCGAGTTTAGCACATCTTTTAAATATATATTCTTTCCATGCCTTGGTATATGCTTGGTACAGTGCGGGATACTTCGATAAACGTTTCTTCAAAATGACTAGCCTCGTCAGTGCGAATTGTCGGTAATCTGATAACCGAGGTCTCCCGGCTTGCCATGGTAACACAATTTAGTAGTGGGCGTCAAAGTTTCTTTTAGAAGCTTCCATTAGTTTTAACGAGCGTTCGTCGTTCACAGACATGGCTAGTCGTGGACTACCTAGCGCATCAAATTCCCTTTCATACATATGCTCTTGTTGTTGGTGAAGGTCAGTGGTATCACAGTGAAGTGACTTGATCCTCCGTGGTCGATCAACTATCAGTGATATGGATTGATCCCTCATAGTCGAGGACTGTTTGTTCTGTCTCAGTATGATCCAGCCCAATGGAGTTTTAACAGCATACGGATCATCAGGATCCCCGCGTCTCTGATCTAATGTTAAGGGTAGGTTTGGATTATCGCTTCCAACCAAAAGTTCAACGATTCCTCTCAGCTCAGGTAACCGTAGTTTGGCGAGGTGGGACCATCTGTAGAAATCGTCGTTCATATTTCCGGTTCCAAATTTTTCAGGGAGATGACTGACTGACCTAATTGAATCCAATTGGACCGCCTCATCACCAGCTATAGATCAAACAGTTACACTAAACAACTGGGACTCCACTTGGCATTGGCCAGCAATGTTGCTAATGTTAATTGTCGTCACGGCCCTTGAACCCCGATAAATTGTAGTAATGTTGAATCAATAATTGAAGTATCTGACCCATTATCTATTAGGGCTAAGGTTCGAATGGTGCCAGCAGGCCCAGGAACAAGCACAGGCAACAAGCAAAGCGATACAACAGAGCATTTTACGTACCTGAGAGAAAAACTGAATCCTTCAGTGTTTGGTGTTCCGAAGTTGCTTCGACCAGCGTGGAGTGCAACAGCTTCCAATTGTTCGAACCACAACAGTTTCTTGATCGACAATTTGGTAGGTCATGCTTCGGTATGAGACAGATTTGACACAATCTATGGGAGCGGCAGAATTCAAGACTTTCGTGATGGTTGCGCTTTCGGAAATCATCGCACTGATCTAAATAGTGAGGTCGTTCCCAGGAAACACATTTGTGGAAATTTCATTTTGCTGAGGCCGCAGTGTTTAGGCAAGCGAAACTTTCCCGAGGGTTTAAGCTTCTGCCTCTATCCGTGCGGATAACTCTGGCGGCATGCTCGGCCCAATTAATTTGCAGTTGGTTGGGTAACTTCATGACGATAGAGCTGATTGATCTGGACGCGTTCAAATCGGATTTATGCAGCGATTGTTTCGACGTCAAGTGGAAAAAACGCAGCTCCACAGCTAAACGAGAAGGAGCTGTGAAAGCACTGGGCCTGATGTAAGGGCCATCGGTTAGAGCATTAATGTAGGTCTTGGCAATCATGTGGGGCCGACCGAAACGTCTACGCAAAATGTTCATTGCTTCTTCAAAACCTTTACCAGGGTGGAGTATTAAGCAACTTTCGATAGCTTCTTTGGCTTCACGACAACAATACCGTATCAGACATGAAAGCCTGATAGTTGGATAGGAAGTAGTTCTGAAAACATTGGCTTCGAAGCAGCACATAAATAGTCACCGGCGGGCAGGATATAAATCGAATGTGATCAGTTCGCGTTTTGGAAGACAGGATGAGGTGTTGGGTCCAAAATCGCTGGATTTGTGTTCTGGACACGGGTTCCTGTCAACATGCAGGCTGGAGCAAAACGTCCCTGATTGGGGCCAAACCCGGGCATCAAGAGAAGCAGACAGACATACCGATTGCTGTACGGACGGGACCAGCGGAGCACTATTAATCAGCTTCAAAAAAACACAAGCAGACGTCAAATTCGGGCGGGGCTTCACAAGTGTCAGTCGGAATAAATCATGATCGTTCACTAGCCAGCGCATCCGACTTAAATTCAGGCTCGCAGTAGTCCCTAACATCAACCGCTTTTCCATGCAGCATGCGCATGCTTGTTAAAGTCGACCTTAGCAGAAGAAGACGGGATTCAGCTCCTTGAAGCATCTCATCATCAGTAGCGTCAACATCATCAAGCGAATCACCAGAAACGGACACGTTTGCACTATTAAACTTATATACCAACCACACGAAACCTAAACTAAGTACGTCTTACGTAAACTAAACTAGAAACTACCAGCAAATAAACCTAGACTTAACGCACAGCCTGGGCAGAAGAATAAAACGAATTATCGTCTGACCGTGGTTCTAGAAGGCATATCTAGTACAGTGCATGAATTACGAATAGGTTTTGCAATCGTAGTGAAAGAGGGAAGAAATTATCCCGCTTGCGGCAGCATGAGGGTATTTGGACAGTTTCACAGTAACCTAATAATATGAATGACCTTAAAACGTCAAGCATATGTCAGCGATCGAGAGTGAAAGGGATAAATCTGCGATATGGTAACCGATTGTAGGACACAGAGTAAAGTAATGTAAGATGAGCAGTATAATTACGGAATATTGTTACCGTGTCCTCATGTAAGCAATCCAGTTTGGGGATACATCAAAGTTACTTTTGCACTTTATATTGACCCTAAGCTTGAACTTCGCCTCAAGCATCTGCTGAAAATAATTAGCAGCTATACTATGTTACTGTTGCACCTTTGCTGCCAATACCATTCTCATACTGCTTACTCAACACATAGAGCCTTGGTCACCTAGTGTTGTTTGTGGCGGCCGATATTCAGTTTGTGTAACCAGACAGGGTTCGTGGCTAACGATCTCTTACCTCGCTAATATTGGCGACCTCACAGAAAAAGTTATTTGAAAAGGGAAAATTAAAGCAAACGGTCATTTTCTGCCACGAGTCGTGCACCATTTCCAAATGCTACTGTGTCTGTTATGTGTCACAATTCCGGATAATACTGCACCGAAACAGAAGTTTTCGTTATATTAACCTCCGGTAATGAAGATTACCGTTAGCTACACATCATTAGATTTTGAAGGATGGAGATCTATGGAAATGTAGCTACCGTCGCTTCTTCCTTGCACGGTGTGAATGCTGTTCCGCGATGCCCTCCTTGTAAACTACCTAACTAACCATCCGCTGGTATGATAAGAACGTTTTGATGTCCGTGGATATGGATGCCGAAGAATACGAGTTCTGCCTAGAGCCCATCAAATAACACGGCAGTGACCCAAGCGGACAAACACGTGAGTTTACTGAAGTCTGGTACTCAAACCAGTACTCGTCCAATATGCACTTTGATCTCATAGTCGCTTATGAGGCTCGGCATAACAGGACCTTAAAGTCGCACTGACGTTGTTGCTTTGTCTGGTAGCCGACGTCCGCAAAAGAATCATTCAGGTCGGAGAGCAGCGCAAAACCCACGTTCTAACTAGCAATCGGCCTTTGAAAGTGAGCTACTTACGACGTAATAGAAATCGTCCAGCAGCTTGGCGCAAAGTAGCAAAATATTTCTACATCTGATTTGAACTGGACACGATTTGGTTGCACGAGCTCGTCTGCAAGTTTCTACAGATCGTTAGCTGATGTTAGTTGTAATGCTAACTCCATTGACTGTAGCAGCAGAGAATAAATGATCTTCTATTTCGCCATTAGTACAAATGGTCAATCCCAGAAATGATATGCAGTTTATTTGTAGTAAGGATCTCCATAAGCAGTTGGTGTTGCAGAGCTATTTAACCAAATATACGAAACTCTACTTCATCGTTACATGCCTCGGCTGCATTGCTGGTGTGGATCACAGCAGAGAATTCCAAAACGTCAACAAATGTCTTCAAAACTGCTTACAATGTTAGAAACCAGCTGGTACGGATATATCAAAAATAGTGATGGGTGGAAATCCCCGCCAACTAAAACATGTGAAAGACGAATATCTGAACCGGGGAACGCAGTTTAACAAGGGGCAACTTTAGAGATCAACAGCGGCAGATGTGGCTGCATTGGATATGCTTTTCGGCACAATTAAGTACTAGTATCAGTACAAAAAATTTCGACCAGCCATCAATTCGCATGTGGCAGTAAACAAGGTGTAACTCCGTTGACTTATTCGTATGCATAGATACATAAATAGGATCTGTACATTCACTCGCAAACTTAATGCGCCTAACTTTTAACTTTGTCATACGGTTTGTCTGACAATCACACATAGATCGACGCTGAATCGGTGAATCCAGCAAACTAAAGAAACTGTGGGTCAGCTTGCTGGGTAATCTTCCCGTTTACTCTCCACGGCTTTGTTCCCTTAATTCCGTTGCCAAAGGTTGCTCTATACATCCAGCTCAAAATCAAGCATGGTTTGGTAACAATGCAAATTTCTTTTCTATGCAACAACGTAGTGTGAGTTGCCATTATTCGACGAATTGTTATCCATTTCGTCTATTTATAAACGTCAGTAACAAGGAGACGAGTACCAGGTAAGCTGCTTCTGGTTTTGCTTTTATCAATGGATGATATTTTATCGCATACCAAGGTAAATAGAAGGATAAGCCAAAAGAGAGTTTTACATATCTAAATCCTCCCTTTTAGTTGTAAGAAATACTATCATGTAGCTTCTCTTCCATTATAACGCTTCTAATTAATGACAATTTGCTCCTTTCCTAGTTTGTTCGCCGAACAAATTGCAACGATCTGTGGTTCAACTGTAAAACTTCTTCTGGTTGTCCTGAAACCGCACGAGTCATTGGGTAAGTGGGTGCTGTTGACATTTTCAGTTCCCTCCTGTACATGTTCGATGGTACCACCTAATATTTTACCACAATGGCTTCGATCATAACAGACGAAAGTAATTAAATTAATTAATGCCTTGCATTGATGGTTGCCCACCACCTGGGGGGTGGTGCTGATGTTGGCACATTCCAGGCTAGGATGCTGCTCCCGAAACTCAACTGGTTACATTTTGCAGTTGGCAAGCCTCAGTGTTTTCCCCGTTGTCCGGAAATATTCTATCGAACTCTCTGTATTTTAACGTACCTTTTTAAACCTACGTAAATTGAACAATACACAGCAGTCTGACCGAAACCATGAAGAAAGTAATGTGTGGCAACAGGTGAGTTCACGCCACAGTGTTAAACTATTTATGTCTTCAATGGACAAAATGGATTCCACCCGAATGGGATCAGCCATGCAACGCAGCAGCAGCACAATTCAGCGATGCTTCTGTTTACTGAACCATGAGTGAAACATGTCAAACCAAAAAACGCAATGTTTTGATGGGCAGACGCAAGCACTAGGAAGGTCAGTAATAGGTTTTTGCACATTTCCAGCAAGAAATCATGAACCGAAAATTATTCCACTGTGTTTATAAGTATCGTACTTTTACCACGCAAAGTAGGCGTATTGGTCAATTTAAACATAAAACGGTCCCTTCCGCTTAACCTCCCTCTACAATATTTTAAGAAATTAAGGCGATTGGAGGTATGTAAACAACCACGTTTCTTTCATCATTGGTAGAACTAACTGAATGCAGTTAAGTTTATCTTTTCTCCTTCCACCTGCTTCACTGATGAAAGAAAGCTGCTACGTATTAAAATATTTTGGAATTTCGAAACTACATGAGGAACGGAGTGTTGAGACTGTTCCTTTAAAAACAAACACCAGTACGCAAGGTATTGACATCAGTCTCTGACTGGTGGTAGCTGTCTGATAGTATGAGTATACATCAGCGCTTACAGCCAAATGTTTGTTTTGACAAATCTTATCAGCAAACAGTGTCCTGACCAGTGGCGACCAAAGTTTGGCGCGTGAGCCGGGTCCAGCGATGGAATACTTTGGAAGAGGGTAGATAGTTGGCACTGGTTCCCGTCTCAATCTCCGCTGCTTCGGGCAACTGCCGCACGCAATAAGTAGGTTCGTTACACATGACCGGTGTTGACTGAAACCGTGCTGCTCTGGTGTCATGGTATTACAGCTTTATTAGTACCTGAATTGTGTATCAGCAATTATTGTCTCTATTATTTGTTTAGATGACTGAGAGGAAAAGCGCTGGGCGATGGTTGTCTAGTTCCGAACGGTTATCACTCTGAGAAATTCGGGAGTGTTACTCTGATTCTATATGTTAGGAATCTTCTATTCCTCTTAACCTCACTGGAAAAAATCGCTGTAATGGTTTGGATAGCTTCACAGCTGCCACGTGCATGGATGTATGGTGAATGATATCCATTTGGGGTACCTATGGCTGCGCAATGATAGAAACTTCCTCAGTACAAGCGCTGATGTTGGCAAAGTTTGGAGTCCAAGGAACTGAGGCAGGCACCTGACACATACAGTTGCCGTTTTGAAAGATTAGAGAACGTTGTAGTTGTGTGGCGTTGAATCTATTCTTGGTGCTTTGAATAAATCTATTCGGGGAGTGGGGGATCGCCACACTTAACTTTCCGAAGGCTGCTCAAAAAGTTGTGCATTTGGTTGTCATTGATAATAAACCTTTTCGCTAGACACATCACTTACGCCGATTTTGCATTAGTAGTAGTGGCATAATGCGGTTTGGTAAAGTGATTACGCTGTACAAAGTTGCTGCTCCATTTGTAAGTGTTTGGGTCGCCTCTGTACGTACTCCATATTTTGTCTCTCAGTGTCATGAATTTTTGTATTCTGTGCTTCATGAAAGATAGTTCTCTTGTAGAACAAAGAGGATTGGCTTCTTACGGGGATGTGATATAATCAAAGAACATCTTAATACAACCCGCTCATGAACATTAGTGGCAGCGTCATTCATAAACACCCAGGTAGCTTCTTCAGACTTTCTGCCTGTATATCCTGATGTGTGCTGGCGCGAAATAAGTCCATGCGTTCCTGTAGATAAGCCGCATAACAAAGATAAACATAAGCTCTAATGATCTAACCGCTCAACCCTAGAAGACTATATCGCTGCTTTATCAATTACGAACTATTCGTTCGTAAGCACTAGATCCAATTCTAATAGCCTGTTCCCCCTACCGTATCTCTTGGATCAACCAACATGGACGAAAAGTAGGATGCTTGTTATGCACGCCTGCAGGTCGCAACTGAGCTGCTTGCTGGAGGATACCTGCATATAGATGGTGAAAACTGAAGTCATCTGAGATGAGAATATTGCCGTATCGTGGTTGCAAGATACTTCCCAAGGCTAATGACAGGCAAATGTCTATCTCTGGAGTAGATTTTGGGGGGTATTAAGCAAATGCTACTGGGCAGATATCGTGGCATGTCAGCCACTGACGGTACCAGAGTCCATGGTCATTTTTCCGGAGCATCCACACACACGTTTGCACTCCAGATCACGGATATAGTATAGAAGTATCCTACCACCCTTGCTAGAGTGGTCATTTCATAAAGGGTACACACCTTTTATCGTGACTTCGGGGTGGACAAATTTGCGTGCTACCAAGTTTTAATTACGGTTATAGGGTCTCAAGCATTTGATGCTCTAAGCATCCGCAGTCAAAACAGCTTGTTCAAGAGGCATCGCGTGTTGAACTACATAACTAAATATTCGTCTGGTGTCAGTAGTGGGTCATAAGACGCGTGCTTTAGATTTTTGGTCACGCCGACCTGTGAAAGGTCGGTCACTAGTAGTTTTTGCCTGGGGCAATAACGAGCACATTTGGGCCAAATACAGCGACTCCATCAATGCTTCTTGCCCATCTCTTTGTGCATATGGCGTGGAATGTGACTAATCTTTTCATCAACCAGATGGGTAATGTTGTCGGAATGGTTATTGGAAAGTGGTTCTACTGAACTCCTCTGTATGCAGTGTTGAGCCATGGCTAAGAAGGTAGCATGCTGCAATACGCACACCAGCGGCCCAATACCCGTGTTGAAAACTGTCTTGAGTAGAGTACCACATTCGAAACTTAAAACCATATCTTTGCTCCATTGACGATCTACGTACCATCAAGTTTAACTAACTTACGCTGTTTTCCAAGGACAGGTTCTACTTAGTGTAGCGCCTACGCTACTGATCGTAATTGGTGGTTATGCGCTCATCGTGTCTTTCAGCTTCGGGAACATTAAGTACAAGAATAGTCCTGGAAATGGTATGTTTCCGTTATTCTTCATAGTTGTGGTTCGTACGTTTACGCGCGCCTTATGAAATATCCGGGCACATGGGGATGAAACATAGCCCAAGCTGTTGATACAGAACTGCTTCTGCATCATCAGTGGAAGTCAATAAAACTTGGAGAAGTCTCCATTCACTTTAGTGCCACAAGTTTGTATGAAGTGTGACGCGCGGGTTTGGCAACAACAAAAGAACTTCCACAGACTCACGACATCGATATATTTATCTTTTAAAACTAATAATGCCAAATCACGAAATCTAGTGTAGATCACTGACGGTGCAAGGTGGCCCTTGAGTGATTAATTATTGGTTGTGGTAGACTGCTCGATGGCACGCGTACAATGTACAGGGGGTGTACAGGTGTGTCTCCCCATCGGAACAACAGGCGACCTGGATTTCTGGTTGCATTTGGCAACAGTAATGCTATAACCAACGGTGGTGTCAATGCTCCTCGGAGATTTCCGAACGGGGTCTTAAATCGTTCTTAATCCATTAGGAATAGACATCTTTCTTCCAAGCTTATATGGGTAAATGATGGTAGGAAAACGTTGCGAGACACTGACAAATATCTGACGACCTTTTAACTGCTTGGTAAGCCTTTTTCATCAGGTTAAAACTGCCTGTACCAAGGAGAACCATGACCTAGTTAAATTTATGGTTCCCCTTGGGAGTCGAGTTTGGGGTTTGATGTTTGCTCATGTGTGGACAATAATCATTCGTACATCGGTGGTTGTTCACTTGTGATTCAACATGTGGGATGGCCGTACACACCGCACAACATCTGTCAGTTTCTGGCTTGCTATTGTACGGCCTTACGTAAGTTGACGAGAGTGTATCACAAAGAGGATAAAAATGATAAAAGTTGTTGGGACATTGTACTCATGTTCATTAAGGTTTTGCATGAAATTAACCTACAGAGTTCCTTCATTTTAAAACATTATGCACGGCTCCTGCTATTTGGTTGTTGAAACACATCCCAAAAGTTTATCCTTGGTTGTCAGTGCTTCTAGGACTAATGGGCGTAGCGCATGACTGGATCGCGGTTAGTGCGCGTGGCTCCGCGGCTGTCAACTCACACTCTGGACTACTCCGAGCTCGACGCACTTTTAGCAGGCGCGATGTACCAAAAAGAGTGGCGGAGCAACGAAAGCAACTGTATTGATCACTCAAAGGTGCTCTGGGGTGTAAGCAAACTGGTCGGTCTATAACTTGTAAAAAAGGTTCTACAGCATCTTCACATATCTATCTGAAGCAGTGGTTGTTGACTCGTTGTTCAGTCCTCAGCTATCGCTTTGGTTTGACGCCACAGCTATTCTTTTGGTGATTAGATGCTTGAAATTTAGGCCTTTTGGTAAGAGGAGTTAAAATAGTAATGCTGAGGTCAAAGGTACTTGTCAGCTTCAGAAGCTTCGGTGCAACTAATAGCATTTTACAACGAAAAATGGTTTATTAAGAGCAAAATGGCAATCGATTGGCAAGTCTTGTTGGATGATGGGAGAGGTGTTTACAAACTGATGGTTTGAAATGATACGGAAAAGAGCTCAGTTATAGGTGACTCACCGAACCATTCACATTAACAAACATGCTGGTCTGCTCACTGCCAAGTAGCAGAGGGTGTTGGTGCGCATAATGCTTGCCTTAATTCGTTTTCCGATGGAAATGGGCTAGTTAACTTAATATGATGAAGCCCAATCGTTTTTAACAAGTGTTAATATAGGGGCGAAAATAAGGTGAGGAAGAAAATCGTTCAATGTTCTGCATACGCGAAAGGGGAAACCGTTTGTAAGCCATCAACTTGACTGTGGCGTGAGGACAGTCTGAGCAAGTGGTATTGTGGCTGTGCTGCAACAGATCGCAACAGGCGTGATTGGGGTTAGTCAGTACTTTTAAATCATAATGTGGTCTCCTCGCAGGCTTAAATATTCGCCGCTGTACAGACCTAAGATTTGCAGTCTGAGTTGGTAGAGAGGTGAAGCATTCCTCCAATGATTTTTGTCGCTTTGTCTTGTGGCCTTTCAAACTCATCGTCACCACATTTATGCCAAGACCACCGGACTTGGATCTCGCACCCCAGGTGAGGCTTCATGTAGGCGTTCAGCATCCGTGGAAAGATTGATGCCAAAAAATTTACTAGCACCCTTTTTAATAGTGTAAGTTGCCTGTTGGCCTTCCCTTTGCTTCTTCGAGCTATTCCAAGCAACCAACGTCGTCCTACACGATTAGTCTCAGGTCGCTTTCCTGCACAGCATGTTGCAGCGGCTGCTCCTACAGTCGATGGTTAAGAATACATGTATGTCGTATGCCCAGAACTTTGCAGTTGGCCGCGTTAAACTGGAGCCCATTTGTAGGTGAACATGAACTGAGCCTGTCGAGAAGTATCTACATTGTCGTATGGTCATCCAAGCCCTGAATGTCAAGCCAGATTTTGACATATTCTGCGAATAGTAGAAAGACCTACTGGAGCTCACTAGCACAATCGTTAAAAAATACTAGGAGTAAAATTTGTGCAGTACCGATCTTTGGTGGGCACTACACCGGACTTCAATTGGGTCGTAACGTAGCTGCCGACTCCGCCGACATTGTAAGTGAAATTTATCTATACAACTCAACACAGGTTAACTGATGTTATAGGTTCGAGGCTTCTGAATAAGCGTACAGTGGTCTAGGCACTCCAGTGCTTGAGAGAAGTCTAAATATGACGTCGACTACTTGGCTGACATGGGCTGAGTTAGTTCAGCTTGCTCGGCCTAGTAACAAGTCTATGGTGCAGGGCCGATTTTGGCGGAATCCATACTGCTGTGGCACTATGATGTGGTTATCTCAACATATCACAGGAGCGCTGTTGTAATTATGTCTTCCATAGCTTGATTTAACCCTGCTATGTCGCAATTCTTGAGGTTGGGTAAATGCGAGCACATCCTAACGTACACAGTGGCTGATCAACCGCTGCATCCCGCATTTCTCTTGCGCGACCTCGGTGTTCTCTCACGCTGCGACCTAAAGTCCATTGACAACACGAATAGGCTGTACCAAAACAGCCTTCGGATGCTTTGGGCGCTCAGGCGCAGCTTCAGCACTTGGTCCGAAGAGAATGCCACTCGCCTCTTCGTCTCGATAATACGACCATTGATAGAGTACGGCTCTCCCGCGTATTGTCCCATCACGCTGGGCGAGGTAGAAAAGCTTGAGCGGGTGCAACATGTAGCCACTAGGCTGATTCCCAACTTACGGGGTATGCCATATGAAGACCGATGTAAGAAACTAGGGCTGTACACCCTAGCATATCGTCGGCTGAGGGTTGACCTAATCATGACGCACCGGATATTACATCTGAGTGGTTACCCCATGTTGAGACAACTGCTTTATCTGCGCACACCAAGCAGCACGCGAGGACACCGGTACAAACTTATCGTACCGCAGTTGAAGCGGGTAGCTCACCAACTCTGTTTCGAACGTAGAGTGGTGAATACCTGGAACAACCTGTCGCAGCCGGTAATAGAGACGAATTCAGTGGCCGAATTTAAGAAGCCTCTAGACAAACACTTTGCAGAATCAAAATCTAAATAGCGTAACGATAATTAATACGTTAATTTCCAAGAGCGACAATTGATGCAGCTACACAGAGTATGCTCTACTCGCTGCTTCTAATCAGTATCAATATCAGTATGGTTTGGCCGTATTTAGTATGATCCGCAAAATTTCCAATCTTGTGTATAAGAGTGAATATTTCCTAATCCTACATGGACGGAAGCTGCATCTCCTCAAGCTTTGTTGAAAAACCGAGCTAATGGATAGGTGATATTCATGGTGACTATCTTTAGTGTCTAGGGACTTATACCACGCACCCCAGGAGAGGTATGTAGGCGCAGATACAGTAGTCTTTTCATCATATTGGCAGCAGTAAAGAATATGTAGCTTAATCCTGGGGATGAAGTGAGGTGTGCCGAGAAGGTTTGCTTTGACGATTCACTCTGGAAAGTGCGAGTAAATTGTACCGAGGCGCATTCGCCGCACCTTGGGTAGTGCGGGCCAGACTAACTAATTCACGTAGAAAAGTGTTTCCGCGCAACACGCTCCGGAGTTTATTGACGTGACTGTTGGTCAACTCAGGAGTAGTAGTGAATTTGGTTGATAAGTAATTTTAGTGTTTGCGTTTGTCTTCCCAGACCAATTGGAGACGGTGCTTTCATTTATGTATTTAAACATCCAGAGCTTACGCATTCGGACACGCTTTAAAGGTGCGTCAGACCGAATCCCTTGGATCATGCTTTTTTCACGTCCGGTTCAGTCAGAAGGTCTACGTTTCCTTCGGAGGAAATGCTTTGCTTTCTGACGCATTTAACACAAGCCCGGTGAATGAAGGGACAAATTCCTTACCGTATACGTCTAGGGGCTACTCAGCTTTGAAAGATCGGTTGGTTTCTTGGACGAGGTCTGACAGTCAACCGTAATGGATGTAGATGCTAATTTCTTCGCTGTTTTCACATATGTATTGCTCGGAACGGACGTAACGGGACAGCAGCATCTCATGATCGCTACAGGCAAGCGGTACACTTATTTTGCTACATCAATGGTTAATATCTCGTTGGTGACGCAAAGCCTTCTGCAGGTGGTTCGTCGTCAGGTCTGAATCTCGTGAGTGCCGTACATGGTTGTATGGTGGCATATCGGCGTGTGCTTGTCGTAAGGTCGTCTTTAATTGTTCACTTAGCAGTGCTACGGAATTCGATTATGTATATTTCGTAGTTCCGCATTAAGAGGACTTAACTACATGACCATGCTAGCAATTGTTTCATAACAGACGCCAGCTAGAATTTTATTTCTAGGGTAGATATTGGAGGGCAGTAAATTACTTCAAGTAAATACATATGACCAGGTTTCGGGTCCAAGCTTCACCATAGAGATTTGATAACTTGATTTGCATGTACGATCAGTAATACAATAACACTGCTCCTCCTCTGCTAGGTCAATCGTTTCGCAGGAGTATCATACTGGACAGTGATCGTGGTACCCAGCCACGCTTAAGTTATCGTGACGATATCCCAAGGAGTGAGAACTTGCCAAGTACTAATCTCCGTTAACTTAGTGAGAACAAATTGAGCGTTGGTATATATGCTGATGACAGTATCAGATTTTATCAGTGGAGAGGTGTATGCAGCTTCTGAGTGGGAGGTTGTGCCAACACTTATGATGTCAGGATCCCGTTGATTTTGTTGGACTGCAATCGCATGCTTCGGTGGAATTCCAAGTTAGCATGTAGAGTGCTCGGCGTCAGTAGGAGGCAGCAAGTCTAGACACTATTCAGCTGACACTGTTTTGACTGTATTCCGGTTTTGAGCGGCTACCTGACGAAATCTCACACAAGGGCCGCACATTCAGCGTTATCTCGTCGGTTGTGGTCTGGTGTCCATCGACATTATACTTATTTCTGATGGAAGTCTATTGCTCATTTTAAGCCACGTTCCATCATTATTTACGTCATGAGTTTGGTTTGTAGTGTTATTTTTACCAATCGTTAACAGCTACCTCTGTAGCTGGGCTATGACAGGAATCTTGAGAGCGAATTGGTGATCATATTTTATAGTGCGAAAACCTTGAGCATGAAAATCTATTCATCCTGGTTGTCTGCTTTGACCTCCAGCTCGCTTGAACTCTGAAGCTCGAGGACACCTCGAATTAGGAGCGATGTTACTCCATTTTGTCTTCGGTAGTCGTTTAAAATTTAGTTTCCTTTTCTGATACCCGCTTCATGAAACAACTGGAAAAATGCAAACGTTATATTTAAATGTTCGGAAGTGAGCGGCTGACAAGAGAACAGCCTCTGGATCTTCTCCTGACTGAAGCGATACGCTGAGTCATCGTCGTTTGTCGCGGTGTGCTGCGATTGGATGACAGACGACGCACGCCATACTGGACCGTTTAGCTTGGACCCGTATTAATTGACACAGGGCGTTCCACGGTTTCTGGTTGTCCAGCAGCCTGCCTTTGATGGGGCTGGCCTCGGATTCACCATCATGGAAGCACATAACAGTAAAAAATGTATGATACTGTGTAGTGTTCTCCTTTTTAGAGGAGCGTGTGGCTGCTTCCTCTGATAGGATAACAGGTGGCATACGAAAGCCCTTGGTGATATCAGTGGTCCAGGGTGCTCCTAGTTTGGCAGCAAACAAAACTATACTGGACGATACTTCTGTCATGAGGGTGGCAGCAATGGATGTGCAAGTTGCTGCTTACTCAGCACATCCAAATATACCGCAAGAAACGGGTACAGTGTACTGTGCAATCGGACCCCATATTAGGACAGAATGTAGCGTGGTTAGACGGCGCCTAACTCTTTATCACTGCTTTCACGCCCGGATTGGCTGCTTGGTACCGAATAGTATTTTTCTATTGTAGACCCACCTCGAGACTTTGATTCCTCTGGGTCCAGTAGGATTGCTCCTCAGAAGCTGCTCGCTTCACCGTTTCTGCCAGTCCATTACAGTTCTACAGCAGCATTACTATACATCTGTCGAGTGAAATAGCCATCCACATTGTGCAGCACCAGAATAACTTCTTCGTACTCATGTTTTCTTCACTTAGGCTTAAGACAGCACATAAGAATGGAATGTTTTTCAACATTTGATGCACGCTCTCCTAGTTCGTACATTCTTAAACCAGCCCCAATAAGTTTACGTTCATTTGTTTTACTTTAAGCTTAGCTCTCCGTCGGCAGTCGGTACGTGCTATGGTCATCGCCAATTCAGTTCGTTGCTGGAAGTGTCGATTCTCGCGAGGCTCATCCGATCAGTCGCTGGGGCGATGACGCTCAAACAAGCTTGATAAATGTTCTGGGGGCTAGGCGTGTGCGTAACGAGCAGACATGTCAAATCGTGCACATGAGGGAAAATGAGTGACAGTCGGCAGATTGAATGCGTCAAAACTTGTTCTGGTTATATATTTCTATCGATCGTTGCAGCCGTGTTAAAACCGATCGGCGTCTAATCGGTGCTTTGGTTTTGACGTTGGGTTTGACAGTTGGGGCAAACGTGGACAAGTGACACACAGCTATGGGCTGCCAAATCGGCTTCAACCGCGATAGAGAAGTCAGATAGTAGAGATGAATGGCATATTGAATGTCTTTAGAGTGTGCTCAGATGAGTGTAAACGTTTCGGTAAAGCCCGGCCAATATTTTTAACGAAACTGCTTGCTGTTATAAGCTACTGCACGCAAAGAACTACTATCTGAGCCGTGGAGAGCCGTGAGCACACTAAAGACGCCTTAACTGAAAGGATTCCCAGCATAGCTATAATAAAAATCATCTGAGAAGGGCATTTTGTTGCGGAAATCCGGTGAGGCGTAGTTGCTACCTGTGTCTGTATGCGTTGATGGGCTGAAAATTTATTGTACGTTTAGAATGGCTCGTATAAAAGTATGCGCTTTATATATCACTGATTCAATTAATTTTACATTAATGTAAACTGTCTTAAATCATTCTGGCAACTTCAAGTTCTCTCTTCTCCATCTGGTAAAACCTTACCTATGCATGTTGTGTATTTTAGAAGGATAATATCATATGTTGGAAACAAAATCCCTAAGCGGAACATACCAACCGAACACCAAAACATGTCCGACCAACCTATGTGCAGCTAATTTTAGTACAATTCCAAAGATTAAAGGATGGGATGTACGGATAAATGCAAGTATCTCTTCCCCCACGTTTTACTTACGCCCGCGCGTGCACCGAACACAACAAGTGAGAAAGTGCAAAATTCAGTCATTTTGAGTGCGCCAAATAAAACTAATATCTTTTAGTTCACTATGTGTTGAAAATTGATGTCTTCCTATCATCACATGTATTAGACTACGTAGTTTTACAAGTTTTAAACACAATCTGCTTTCGGTTTTGCCATTTAACCTAATATTGGTGAACCCAAATTAAATTGCCATTAGTAAAATCTTTGACTGGATCCATGACATTATTCGTAGTGTGCACGCATCGAGAGAAAGGTTTACATTAGGCTCTCTACCAGTCGACTTTCATCCAACCATCAGCTTATTTGCTTACTGTGCCTCCCCATTAGCATCAAATTTTCCTTGACCCCGGGCTGGGTGTTCTCAGTTGATACAACGCAATGAAGAAAGCGGACATTTATTGACCGAAAATGTGCTGAATCAGTACTCGAGCTTTTTCACTCACAGCTCTATGAGAGCGGTCAAAGATAATAATCCACCTATGTTGCAGGTTTGGTAGTCTTAAGTTACAGGGGAATTACAGCCACCGCTGACAATCTAATGAGGGATTCCATAGATGCTCAACACCATATGCTCCCTGTAAGGTTTTCCACCTAATTCCAATAACTTTCGCTCCAGAAAGTCGACCACTGTGTTAGCTAGCGTACTGTTCACACAACCGGAGAGGAGAGCTTCTGGCAACTACAGTCAAAACTGTTTCTCCAGTGTGTGCCGCAACATTACCAGTGTACCAATATATAACAAAGTGGTATCAAACTTATTATTTGGTTCTAAACAGCTGTTTTAATTTAAAGCCGCTATTTTCAGCTTGTATACCGTCGTGTTTTTATTCTTATGATTACTCAGTTGTCCCTAATGGATAGATTTCCATCACCATATATATCGTTGAGTTGCTGCGGTGAGTAAAACTGATTTGCTTCCGGCTCTAGGAACTTGACATTCCAACACTTTCGAAACTATGTTATTCCAATCACAGTTTGGGAACAGTCTTGTTTTGCCAGCTCTTATTCAAGCAACCTACTAATGACCTTATAATGGCGAGGTCAGTTGGCCTGCAGTAAACTACTGTACCTATATTCGCGCGTTCGCCGGCTACAACTTGTGAATGCGGTGCAATTCGATTTCCTCCAGAGACAAACAGCGGCCGTATCTGCAATGGCATATTTTAGCTGCCTTCAGAGTGCGAGTTTCATGTAATTGATCTAAAACCCTTCCCTAATAGCCGGTGGCATCAGTGGAGCACGAAGTGGTAAACGTCTCGAGAATGTAGAATATTTGTCGGATTTTATCAGTAAAGTGAGCACTGAATGCCACGGTGATCGTTCTTCTCCATAGGAGAAATAACTACGATGGCGTTAAATGGTTGTAATGGAAGTAACGTCAGCTTAGTTCAGAGTTACAAACGTCATACACGCAGGTGCTCAAGAGGCACACTCTGCTATCCTGTGGTGTCTCTCACTGAAGTAATCGACGAAAGGTAATGACACTGCTCACTTTATATGAAGAAAGTCAGTAGTGGTAGAATCTTGTTTTTGTTCAGGATGGTCATAAGCACTTCACGTTCTTAAGTTAAATTATTATAAACAACTCTCGGCTAACAGGATACGTTCTCAAATGTACAATGATCATTTTTCGGGTTGCATTTCCCAGATCTGGTGTGCAGATACTGCTCCCAGTCTACCTAAAATCCGAACATATTGGCATTCTTGAATACGGGTGCTGCGGAACTTATCAGCATCTCATTAGCGAAATTTGGGTTAATATGTTTTGGCAATACACATAATGTATGGAAAGTGTTATGGGAACAGATTGGAAAACTAATTGCTTCACACGTTTTTGGGCCGGATCCCATGGGCGCACGCGTTGAATGCCGAGTGTCGAAGGATTTGATCACACACTACATAGAAAATAAATTATGTGAATCGTAATGTTACCAAGTCTTCCCCTATTCCAAAATGTTTTGCCTTGCTAGCAAGAGATTTAAGGGGATATTTTGATCGATCTTGGAATAGACTGGCAGGTGTTTTCTATTAATAGTGGAACAGGTGGATGCATTTTGTAGTGAGCCAGACACACTAGTCAAGAAGTCTCGCAAATATATGGTAACGTAGAGAAGAGCCGGATGGTGACATTATTTCTCGTAGTTAGGCTTTGATGAACGTCCCAGGATAATTTCAGCGATTAGGCACTGGGCGATTTTTAAAGCAATTTTGTCTGTTTTGCATAGATATTTCTGGATGAGGTTGCAATATTCCACTATGAATTTGGATGATTGCAAGCGTGTTTAGAGTAACAAAATTGGTCCATTAATGCCGTGTGTTATTTGTGTTTCTTCCGTTGCTTGATGTTGGTTACGTTTGAAGCAGTTTACCTCCCTAGAATACGAAAAGCTCACACCTCAGTTGGACAGATTGTTAGGAGGCTAGCCCCACTAAAAGTAAAGGGACATTTGGCATACAAAATCTTTGACCAAGTAACGGATATTTATTGGTTGAGAACCTCGTGGACCTGCTTTTACCCCATTTGCTTAGAGAGGATTGGTGTGCACCTATATTCTTTACACATAGCTACCACAAATAATTAGGAATGAGCTCACCATTTTGATGTCATCCGTGAATACAAATGGGTGCACAAGCCTTAAGCGGTCAGGCATATCGTTTGTGTAAATGAGAAAAATCATGGTTCCAGTACAATTTCCTGAATGAAAACACTATTACTATTGTTGAGAAAGGAACGGTACTGTGATGGGAGTATACACTCGAACGAACGTGCGGTGCCAGCCCAGCAAGGAAGCCGTTAGGCTGCCGCAAGGAAAGGCGGCAGCTGATTGGACGTTCACACGTTTCTCGCATGCACGCTGATTGGCCAACAGTAGGACGCATTGAAGTGAGTTTGTTTGACTGAATCAAAGGAAATATGTCATGCATCAACAAAGGTCGTTAATTATGGATCCAACCAGCTGTATATACCGATATGTTTCACTCGCCCTCTGCCTGCGTTTTCGCCTGGTCCGTTGTTTGCAGAATATACGTTTTGTCCCTGAAGGACCGACTTTTTACATGGTGTCAGAGAAGGAGAAGAACATTAGTACCACCCAGACGATGATTGGAGCTGCACCGGCTATTCAAATGCCTGCCCCGCTGAACATGGCTGGACGCAATTTGTCAAGCAACTGGCGTTCGTGGAAGAGCAAATGGATGGATTTCTGCACTTTATCGCGTCTGGACAAACAACCGATGGCGTACGTTTTTTGAGCCGAATCACATTCCAGCAACGCATAACACAACTACTGGCAGGCAGATGCGTAGAAAAGGGGACCGGCCGCCCCAGGCGACATGTGATAGAGGCGGTGTTATTAAGACCGTTGATTGTTGGAAAACAAATATAAAGGGCAAACATTACACATGAGAATTCGGTTGAATATATTAATGCTATTATGTATTAAAAGCAAAAACTTTGCTTCATTCCTTAAACGTGTATAAACCATCTTTCGAGCGAAAACCTTACGTGTCACGTAGTGGTAAATTTCACCACATTTATCTCGGTGTTCCAAACGATTATCCATTTGAATAAAGCCGTAAGAAGACGAACACTGGCAGATGTCAACGTTTCGTATTTTGTCTTCAGTGCCAACGCAATAACATGAAAATATGTACGACGACAGGTAAGGTGAGACCGGAACAAGTTAGAACAGGGTAGGGGGCAGGCATGACAACTCTACGCCCAGGGCAGCCGTAGGCTTACGAACAACTGTTTCTGCACACAGAGTGCGGATTTGATACGGCCGATCGCGATTGCCTCCTCAAAACGTGGGAAACGGGCGTTAGCATGTCTTAACACGATTGTAAACATTTTGGCCGGATCAAACTGATGACAGGTGGCAAGCAAATGCCTACCTATGTTTGAAACAGGTGGCTTACGTGAACAGGTGGTATGAGCAACCGACGACTGGGTGATTTGACGCTGCAACCATTTAGGTACATGTTCCCTTATTCTGGAGTTCAACGATCTATTGGTACGGCCGATGTAGTGTATACCACAACTACAAGTAAATTGGTAAATACAATATGAATTGGCGCTAATAGGTTGTCTTTTCGTCATTGGGGTAACAGGTATTCGATTAGTCCGGTTGATAAGAACAGTTTCAGCAGCATAATAAGTCCTCTGGACTGCGGAAGTTATGCGCTTCGTTGTCCACATATTGGCAAAATCACCCTTAAATGGTAGCTCGATGTAGACCTTCCTTTTAGACACTGTCGAAACCTTCTGTCCCGGCACCCTCGCCTGACTATGTTTGTCGATGAATCTTCTTGGATAGCCATTTTTCAACAGCGTATCCTTGAGCGAGTTTATCTCATCATCTAAACTGTCGGTAGTGCATATTTTTCTTGCACGGTTGAATAGCGTCTTGACTAAGATCCGCTTGTACCGCATTGGGGAGAAGCTGGTAAAGTGCAGGTACTGCCCTGACCAAGTCGGTTTTCGGTAAACCTCTCTTTTGATGGACCCATCTGCTCTTCGGCAAACCAACACGTCCAGATATGGGAGGCAGTTGCTTTTCTCTGTTTCGTTGGTTACTTTCAGATTCGTATGCCCGTTATTCATGTGATCGACCAGCCGCGCAATATTCTCCTCTGATGAGCTAAACACTAAAGTATCATCCACATTCCGCTTATAGTAGGAAAGAAGAGATATTTCCACACTCAACTTCTTTTCAATCATCGACATGAAAAAATCTGCTAGCAGTGGGCCCAACGGACTACCCATTGCCACCCCATCTATCTGGCGATAAGGAATGTTTCGGAATTGGAAGCTGATGTTTTCAGTATATAGTAGTAAGCTGTCCTTTAATAATTCGACTGGCATTGGGAGAGTAAAATCGAAGCACTCTGCCATTTCACACACGTAATCAACTGTTTCATGTAGCGGAACATTGATGAAAAGCGATTGTACATCCAATGTGGACATGAATTTATCGGATAGGTTAAACTCATCTAAAGCCTCGATAAACTCGAAAGAGTCCTTCAGACGGTGTGGGATAGTCTGCTGCTTTAACGGTGCAAGAACTTCCACCAGCCAACGAGCCAACTTATGTTGTGCCGAGTTTGCCATTGACAAGATTGGTCTAAGCGGTATACCACGTTGATGGGTCTTTGGCAAACCGTATACCTGAGGTATGTTGGACCCTCCCGGTTTTAGGCTGTTATATACTTCATCATCAATTACACGATGTAAGAGGAGCAACTTTAGGTGTTCCGTGATGCGTCTTTCCACTTCATTAACATCCTCTGTTCTTGTAGGGAGATTAAAGTTGTTATCATCACTCAGTAAATCTTGCATTTTCTGTGTGTATTCTTCCTTACACATAATGACGGCTCCTGAGCCTTTATCCGGCTTAAATACAATCACCCCCTTCGTCCTCAGCTCTCGTAGTGCACAAAGGTGACGGCTTGCTAGCAAACACTTCTCACGCACTGGTGTCATTGTGACCTCATGCGCAATATCTCTTACATTTTTCGTAAACCAGTTTGACATACCTGGACTAGACGCCTGTAATCCTACTATCTGATCATAAATATATTTTCAGTTATTGTGTCGCCACTGAAGACACAATACTATATTTTGACATCTGCCGGTGTTGGTCTTCTTACGGCTTTATTCAATTTGCTATAGGGATCTAACTGTTTCAGATTATCCAGTTAATTGAAATTCGATATTCACTTTGTAGTGGATTTCGTTTTGGCTCTCTCCCATTCCTATACACCACGACCGACGGTTTCGTCTTCGTTTCGTCTCAGCGGAAATGGATATCCTACCTGGGACGGGAAGTCAGCACTTAGTGCACTTTGCCCTGAGCCAGTTTTGTGGCATTCACGTGCCCATTCTGCCTTCAGTCCGAGTGAAAATTATACCACCGCGCAGCTCCGCAGAAATGATGCTGCTCAACCGCTGGCAGGTAAATCCGCTTTGTAGTGACCCAGGATGACGGTAGCGCACGAAAGGTGCGAGCACTGCGGTTTTGTAAACGCTATGTGACTTGCTAACTAGAACTGCACTGATGTGTACCCGTTACACAAATCAGTAGGTTCCGAAAGTGCGATAACCGCACGGAAGTAAGGTTGAAGCTGAGCCATAACTCCTTCTGTGGTGCAGCCACTTGTTAATCTATAATCGGTGATATTTCTTGGCTTACCACCTGATCCAATGATTAGTAGCATCCTGCTAGATTCCATACTTCTGCCGACGGTATTGGAGAGAATTATGCGCTACCTCGGCGTTTACCAAATGTGCAGTTAGATCTGTACGCCCACTTGAAAAGAACTGTCAGACGTAGCTTAACTCTAAAGCCAGTGCACGATATCTTTTAACTTAACTACAGTAAAGACGCATATTTGGATAAATAACAAAACAGGTCCCAAAGTATAAACACCATTTGATTGTACGAAAGCAAAAGGTGAACACAAACCTTATTTTATCACTAATTGCCACGCTAATGAATGTTGACACGAACAGAATGATTGATGCGCTACGCGAAATCGACATTAAAGTTTACCAAATCTGGGAAATTCAGAATTATGTAATCTTACGATATTATGACAAGATTAAACAATATAATGATTGCTACAATACTGCAGCGAGCACCCGGATCACCTTTATTAACCTCGGCTTCCACGACCGCACGTTCTTCCTCCATCGTTACTGGGATGTTACCCAGTTTGGCGCAGCATATTTCCTCAATACTTCCTTATTAGCATAAAAGTGATGTTGTCTTTTCCTTTAGAACAATGAATCAAGTTTAGTAGCTATTCTTTGACGTCAAGGTGTATATTTTGTCGATAACTGAAAGTGCGTACTTTTTGGAGGTGCCAGAAATTTGAGCGCTAAGACCAAGCAGCAAACAGTAAAAAAAGTGATAGAGAATTTTTGTGTTGCAATGAAAACAAACACAATATATGTATAGCAAAGATAAACTATTAATAAACATAAATGGCGTTTACTTGTACTTGCAATCAGTGATACAAATTAAAGGGGATAATCAGCCCACAACGTCGCCTTACTAAATCATAGGATATACAACTGAACAGATTTCAGTTGAAGAAGATATGGTATTCTGTGGGTTGTAAAGTCACTCAACGTATTACATCTAGATCCTCTTCAAGAGTGCAGCATTAAAAAGTCAATTGTCACCTCGATACTAAACTCAGTGTAGAACAAGAAGCGTGGTAGTAGTTCAGCGAAGGACGTTTCGTCACTTAGATATGTAGCAATTTAACTTACCAAGTATTGTTAGCTAACTTCCTAAGGACCTATAGATACTAGACCCACTGGGGAAATTGTAGCCTAGTAAGATGAAAGTGAGGAGTGAATTCGTGACCACTATTAATGGCTTTGACTTGCGTTAATAGCTGGAAAAGTCAATCAATGGTGCATCGTGATCGGTCATCTGTTGTAATACCATAAGCGATTCTGCAGTTTTTACGGCGATACGTGTTTCGTGGACTGTGTATGTCAGGTTAAAGTCCCATTGGGATACTATAGAACAAATGCTGCTGTGGAGTAGCCATAGAAAAATTGCATCTCCGTCCAATAAACAAAAGGAAACTACACCTTTAAGCAGAAGCCACGATGCCGAATAGTCAGTGTTATTCGGTTTCTTTATTGCAAGGTTCGGGTGTGAAGTTGCAGTTTTAACCATTTAACAACGATTCTCTACGCATTCCTTTTGATTTTATGCACTTTACACTAGTCGGGACTTGCCAGACTGCTAGGCAAGTTTGTGGTTTTCACCGATTTCTAAAGTTCAGTCGCTGCTGGAGGCCAATTACTGGATATTTCGTGTAAGCGTCAATAACGCTTAGGATGGTTGAACGACCGCGCAGTACACCAGTCCATGAACTGGTACGCAACCACCGATTGCACAAAAGCAACAGTCGGTGTTGAACAACGGTGGTTTAAGATACAACGATAGAACAGCAAAATTACAACATACCAACTATATCCCTACAAAATGGTACACACAAATACCCTTCACGGTAATAGGCAACAATTTGCGGGTTCAAGCACAATGCAAACCGAAGCAAAACACAGCGTGGCATAGTGGTTTCGTCCCGGACGAGTCAGGACATAGGCAGTCCAAAGCCCAATCACAAAAGGCTAGAGTCAGTCTATCGAGGAAAGCCTTAGAGCTGCGAAATCAAGTCATGGTATGTCCCAAAACCAGGACAGACGCGGGTGAAGTATTATGGTGAGTTAAACGACATCAAACAGAGCGAACTAGGTCGATAAGGAAAGTGGACATAAACGGGTACATAATGAGCGGTATAGATCACTAGAGCATGAGTGCAACAAAAAGGAAATTGCGAAAGTGTGGTAGGGTGGGTTCGATTAGCGTTTCGGCAAGAAACAAGTCAAATAGGGAATGCCACAAAGTACTCAAATCTAATTGTAAGTTCAACCTCAATGGGCGGGAGGGAATCTGGACAGTAACTTTAGGTCAGGAGCAGTGCGATTGGAGCTGAATAAATTACAGTTCTGTCTGTACCGTTTAAAGGTTAGGCGCCAGTAAGAGAGATTTGGTCGAAGTGAGGTAGTTAACGAGATTAAGAAATTGGGAAATCCAGAACAAATGGACTTAGTTCCTTTAAAAAGGTGGCCTAATCTTAGTCACCGAGGGGTTTGATGCAGCGAATCGCTGGAATGGGGAACATTTGGTGTCCTTTCTTTTTTAAACACTGAAATGAGTAGTATGCCAGTGTTCGTCTGATTTGCATTCGATCCGAAAGTAGCTCGGAATGATTGTTTATTTCCCTGAACAGAGGGCCACTGGGTTGCAAGTTAATATCAGAAGAGGCGCTAGGAATAGCTAGACGTCGTCTAAATGAAGACCTCACTCGGATTGATGGGACGAAACTAACAGTTAACCAGATAATCGAGGGAATGACAGTGTGTTAACATGTCTTACTTCGTTATTCAGTCGAAGCTTTACAGTCAGGAACAAGGTCTCGCAATGGAATGGCCAATATCTCCTGTACCGACGAACCTGTATATGGAAGAATTCGAGAACCGGGAGTTAACAAACATCAGTAACTCACCAAAAGTTTGGTGGTTTTATGTAGACGACACCTTTGTACTTGTTAAACGGGATAAGAAGGACGAGTTGCTTTATAAATTTAACTCCATTGATAAGAGAAGACGGTTAAATATTGAGTTGGTATCTTGTAGCGACACAATACCATTTATTGACTGTCTGGTTCACAGGAATGTGGGCAATTTAAAGAAGACAATATATCGTAAGCCAACTGATACTGACGGCGTACTGCACTACACTTCCGGTTATCCGAAACAGGTGTACGCTGGGATAGAGTCAAATCTCTTCTACAGGGCACAAATCTTGTGCACAATGGAGGAGGACAAAAAGGCTGAGCGGAAAGTGGAAATGAGCAAACTATTAGAAAGTGGGTACCCACGACGGCTTGTCAAACGCCAGTTGCATAAAGTGCTACTCCGGCAGTCAAGACCACCAGCCGAGTGGATAGGGACGGTCGGAATTCCGTACAAGGAAGACACTTCGGAGGCAATTCGGAGGGTACTAAACAAGGAAAATATAAGGGTGATCTTTCAGCGAGGTGAAACGTTACGTTCGGCGCTGGTTCACCTGAATTATGCCTTTCCCAAGGATAGGACGATTAAATGTGTGTGTGAGGTATCATTATCCCATCAAAAATACGAGTAACTGCTAACCTCACCTCGGTCGGCATTCTCCAACACTTGACCCCTTTACCCTCTGTGGGCTCCTAGAGATCGAGAAAGTGGCCTGCTTGTATACGAATGCTCTGCGTTGTTTTAATTAACTGGCCAAATTGAAAGGTCGCCAAGTTTCTGGATTATATGATGTCATTGGTATCACCAAGACATGGTTGCACACGGGAATGACGGACGCTGAAGTTTCTATGCTGGGCATGTCGCTGATCCGGAACCATAGCCTCCCAAAAGGAAGAGGGTTAACCCTATATTACCGAAGCGACTTACAGTACAAAGCCGTGGAGGGTTCAGACTCGCCGTTTCCCGGCCCTCTTTGGAGCTGTTTGCAGTTAATAGGCAAAGACGCTTGCATTAGTTTCTTGGTGAACCGCCTCCCTAACTATACTCCCAAAACCGACTTCCACCTTGCGGCTGATTTAAGACGAAGTTTGCAGCGAAAGTACGCTCACATACTTATCATGGGTGATTTCAACGTACATTGTTTAGAAATCCTTACCACGATCGAAGAACAATTCAAAGCCGACCTACAAGATCTCGTAACCACTGTTCCTATTTACCATCACCTCGCTTTGCTCACTCAGTTTAGAACCGGTAACACGCCATCTGTGCTGGATCTTGTGCTTACCAACGAGGGGCATATGATTGATATGCTGGTTTTAGACTGCCCATTGGGTCGCTGTGATCACGTAGTCATCAGTTTCAACTTTGTCGGCTGCGCAAAATATCCGATTGAGAACGATGAGACTGTGCGAACCATCACAATCTATGACCGATTAACCTAGCTCGTCAGAGTTACAATTTGGTTGCTCTTTGCCAAAGTACCCCCGGCAGTGGCCTTCTTCGAGTTCGTCAACAAATGTAGTCAGCTGATTGCAGAGGTTTCAGATCTAGAAGTTTGCAAGCAGTGTAAATCAGTTTCTTTTATTACTAGCAGAACTCGGAATTGGATGACAATACGCAACACAGCATGGCGAGTGTACAGCGAAGCTCCAACACCAGAAACTTGGGACAACTTCACAGCCTAAGGTAACCACTGCACTCAACTGCTCAGCGAAGACAAAGCAGCATATCAGCAGCAAATCCCACAAACGTTCAGTGTTAACCACAAACTGCAGTACAAACATGTCATTGGCATACGAAGGGTGAGGCAATCATTTCATCTACTTAGAACGGCCGATGACTCAACAAACCTGGCTGTGGAAGCAGCAAACGCGCTGCGGATGCAATAGGACGTGTGTTTCAGTGGGTCTTGAAATCAAGCTTGCTTCCGGCCTTTGTCGTCTCTCCGCCAGGACTAACTCACAGCACTTTACCGCGGAGACTGTATTGCACACTCTGACGTCTCTACGCAAACACAGCTCGCTGGATGTAGATACCATTCGTCTAGAGACACAGCAGCAAGCCAACTGGCAGGACATTTAGCTCACTTTTCCAGCGCTTCTTAAATCAGAACCCAGTTTGCGTTAGTGGAAGCTTGGAATAATAACAGTGATTCACAAGGGTGGAAGAAGGGCTGAGCCCTCGAACTACCGCCGGTATCCTTTCCTCCTATACTCCCCAGCGTCATGGAATCCATATTTGCCGATACACTGATGTATTATGTAGAAAACTGCAATATCATCACGCCTGAGCAGCACGGCTTCCGTCGACAGTGGTCATGCACAACGAATTTATAATTGCATGCAGTAGTTGGACCGAGTCAGCTGACGCTGGAGAAGGCATTGATGGGTTTTATCTGGATATTTTGAAGGCTTTCGATCGTTTAGACCATGGGATACTACTCTCCAAGCTCCAGCATTACGGGATCAGCGACCCTCATTTAAGCTGGATCGCCAGCTTTATACTTCAACGGCAATTAGTGGTCAGAGTTCGGAGCTCTTTATCGGCCCCCATACAAGTCGATTGTGGTGTGCCGCAAAGCTCAGTGCTAGACCAGCATTTTTTCTTGGTGTCTTTTGAAGGTCTCGCACAGAAAAGCGCTTCGAAGTTCCTAAAGTTTGCCGACGATATCAAGACATGGAGCAGGATCCAGTTGAACGCCGATCAGCATCTGCTTCAGAGTGACCTAGGCACGGTATATCAATTGCCAACCCAAAAGGTACTGTATTTGAAAGTGAGTAAACGCAAGGTACTTTCCATCCGATATCAGAGCAGCTACTCATATCGGCTCAAAAGGAATGTACTACAAGAAGTAACTGTCGAACGTGATGTGGGTGTCCTGGTTCAGAATGACTTGGGTCACTCTAGGCAATCCGAAAAGGCCTCTAAGACTGGAAAGCAACACGTCGGGCTATTGCGACGGGCGTTTGGACAAATAAACAGCTCCATATTTCAACAAATGCCCAGTGTGTATGTTGGCCCCCATGTCGAATATGCAATCAAAACCTGCCATCAATGGCTGAAACACGACTTTAATGCACTAAAGCAGTCACAACTTCGCTCATCTAAGAACGTAATTGGGATGCTCAATCTTTCGTACGAGGTGAGGCTCCAACGATTGGGGTTACTCAGCGGAAGCTATCACAGAATGCGAGGCGACCTGATTAGGGTATACTTGATTCTGCGAGACCCACAACACGTGTACCGACCTTTACTGCGACTCAACACCAATGAAACCGTGAAAAGCCACTCGTTAAAACTCGCAAAACAGTCTAACCACCTGGTGTGCAGCAGACAAGTTTTTCCATTCGTGGCTGTCACCCGTGGAATGTTTGCCCTGCATTGGTCGTCTTTGCACTGACACTAACAGTATTTGAAAGACAGTTGGATGATGCACTCATCTACTTGCAATTTGTCACCTAGCGCTACCTCCCCATCCTACACCTGGAGTTTACTATGGAATTATTTGCTGTTAACTGTGGGTGCTGTGAATCTACGCGGAATGCAGGACTACAGCGGAGCAAACGATAAGTCTTTATTTTCATCTTTAAAGTACTAACTGGTTTCCTACTATTATTAGTAGTATCATCATTATGCTTTCGATATTCCCACCAACTATCCAGCGGGACCTTTAAAGCAACGCTTCTTAACCCGTATAAACTCATGGTTCATTGAGGCGGTACGTGTGCTGCGTCATCCTTGCATTTGGTCTCTGTGTGTGTCTGTATGTTGAGATAGTTGCATTGCAGGTGTTGTTTGTAGCTTGAAATCTCCAGTGTGGCTACACTCGATGTGAATGTTGACAAGATGCTTATTTCTCTAGTATCCACTACCTCGTCTATACTGGTTCCAGGAGCAGTCGGTGGTTGCTGGTTGGATGGAGTGCACGGTCCTCGTAACCGTGCTAGACCCAAAGCGTGGTTCGGTCGATCCATGTGGGACGGGCTACTGCCAGCCACCGCTTTGTTTAGGTCTAGTAAGAATGATTCCAAAAGTAGATAGTCAGGAGTGCTGCTTTGCATGTTGAATGAGTGTGAGCCGGCTTCGTCGGTGATACGTAGATCCCATCCACATGCCTCCCGGTATTTTTCCTTCGACTTAACACTGTCTATGGAGTGTGTGAATGGAGTTGTGGGTAGTACAGCGCAAGCCATCCATAGTCCCTCTGTATGCGTGGGCATCCTGTGTCTGTGCTATGGAGGCCGCATTGACAGGCAAATCCGGAACCAGATGCTGCCAATCACGTGACGTAGACATCAGTGTCACTTTATCAGCACGAAAAGTTCAGCTGGCTATTGCCGTCAAACGCAATACACCCGTTTAAGTAAGCAAGGGAGGAACATCTTACCTAAATCTGAGCATTTAACAACTGTTTACTACAGAACTTCTGTTAACGTAACAGGAATGGCGAGTGTCCCAGTAAAGAATCGGAATATGTAATCCGACTTCCTTTTACCCCGTAGGCAAGTTATCCGTCATTGCTCTAGTGCAACTTAAACACACAGCTGTGAATTCCAGCGCCGGAGTATAAATTGATTGCCCCAGTGTAATTTATGCTGTTAGTATTACATTGCCTTAAATGGTTCGTTAACAGAGAAATGAGCAAGCTCAAATCGCAGTCCGTGTGTGGTGGACTAAAGGCAGAGACTATTGCGCCAGTCATCAGTAGTATGGAAGTGGCAGGATGCTAAACGGCAACCAGCCAACAGCAGGCTGTAATGACTCCCCCAAAGGAAAGGAACACTTTGAAACCGCATTTATACGCGCACAAAGAATAGACGCATAAGCACTGAATATCACACAACGACTAGGCAGTGAAAGGAACTCGCGCTCTACTACCTCCAACAAGGAGTGCAAAGATGTCGATGTTTCGTTGGTCAGGATCGATGCGCCTAGTATAAGCTTTGTTTGAGCGCTAGGCAATTCATCTTTCACCTCGTGTTCTTACACTTGTAGGTATCAAGTTCTGCTTGAGGTTGAGCAATTTAGACCGACTTAGTCAAAGCAAAACAATACCGAAATTTAGCTGCGCTACTATCCGAATCGGTAACAAGCTTCAATAAGGGCATAACTAATCAGTACTGGACCAGTACGGAAACAAGCGCGTCTTCACAAAATACAAAGTGTATACTACTTACGGTACATGCAACTGCAAAGACAGATCACAAAGATTAGTGTGATCAAGCAGAATACACAAGTACTTCATCTGTCACAGAACCCAATGCAAAACGTTTGCTGCAAAACGCACAAAATGCTACGGTACATTAAGTTTGCTGGTGACTTCAATGGGAGCGATGCATACCGGGGGCCGTTGTGTGCAAAGCAGTAGATGAGCAGACGACGAGCGGATGTGACAAGCAGTTACATTTGCGTGGATGAATGGATGAATCGAATGACAGCACAACGGAAAGCATGAAAACTTAACGGCTGGGGTTACCATTTAGCCATTGGCGGTGGCGAATAGGAAAACAAAGATGTTTTGACAAGGAGATGACAAGCTGAACTTTGACAGATGATGCAATTCTCAGTTCTGGTGACCCAAAGAAATGCTTTGATGTCCAAATATTGACATGTCGGGTAACATTACCGTTAACATTACCTATTTCATTACATGGATTTAATGCCATGAGTTTTAAAGTCACAAAACGGGCAGCCGTGCTTCCTAAAATACCCCGGGTGCTTGCGAGTAAATCACTGTTTAAATGTAGCTTATACTTGTGACACAAGTTCTAAGCTATGCGAAACTGATCTGCATACTCCAGGCGGACACGCAACGCTGCCGCTAAATTGAGGTTGATTAAGTTGCTGTGTGAACTAAACTATGGTGTTTGTCCACAAGTTAAGTTCGTATTAATTCACTCTTTGAAAACATCCTGTAACGGAGAATGAACAAATCTGCATAGATGATTGATCCAGACTTCTCTTTCGTTATCGTCTAGTATAGTGAACATGTATCATACCTGTTAGCATTATTTTGTGACATCGGATTTTATTCCAGTTTATCTCTTCCGATTATCCATTCCTTTAGCTGATAGTACATACCGATCACTTGCCTACTTTGTGAGTCACGCTGCACACTACTGGCTGCCTCTCGTTATCTGCCCTCAATCCCTTTTTGATGTTGTGAATATACGTTGGCCCAGACGACCTGACTGTTCTCCGTATTCTCGTATTTGATACGCATTTTACGTGGCACCGTTTGCGAATAGTATTTGGGTAACACCCCACAATGTGCTCAACTTTTGGATTGGTACCATGGTTATATGTTTTCACTAACACAGTCTTAGAGTTGAGTTTGTCATTACGAGATATTGGAAGGAATATAAGTGGACTGTCGAAATAAACGGACTTTTAAGCACATATTCAGCCGTATGTTATTCACTACCCAATTAAAGATCAGACGCTTTCAAGCTGGGATTATACCTTAGCTTACAAGATTAGATGTGACGACGGATAATGGGACCATCGGTGTACAAATACTGACAGCTCCAAACGTTCAGAAAATATTTCATGGTACAACGGAAATGACTCAGAGTATAAGCGTTTAGGAGGATCGAGCACGTACAGCACAGTTAACGATAGCGGCAACATCCACTCCTGCATTCCTTAGTCACGATGACTGTGAATAGTCACAGACAACGCACGTACACGAAGAAGCATGGGCTCATTGCGCTAAAGCGCAGGCTCCATCTCTGTCACTGAACAATGGGAATAATCGGTGGCGTGCATACTTGTGCTACTAATGTTCCTGAGATGGCTCGAACTACATCAGCGCTCGTAATAGAGACGCCAGTGGTTCCGGGCCACAAGAATCTCGAAAGCTTTAGATTTAGTATTGGTGTATGGGCAGTGGACAACAACTGCTTTTCCCGCCCTGGGAGGTAGTAAAATTTTGCCACTCTTTGGCAGTTGTAGATCTGGAAACCTACAAAATCGGCTCAGGGTAAAGTGCACATGAGCTGTGGTGAAAGTGGCCGCGACGCTACAAGTAAGGGGATGGCTGGGAAGACGGTTTGCGTAGACGTGACACATGGCGCCAAAATATTGGTGGTTATACAAAGTAACATTAAACTATTCAAGACCAGCTTATATAGAAATTGTTGCCCCTTTTGTTCCTTATGGAATAACCAGCCGCAGTAACTTTTCCTCCCCATCTCACATGTCGCCAGGGGCGGACAGCCCAACCCGACTCCTACTTCTAAAACTGTACGAGAATAAGACAAACCTTGAATTAATGTGTGATCTTTATTTACTTCACTCACGCTGAGATGAAATTACTGGAAGGAAGTCTATTAGCCGTACATACGTTAGTAGCTTGCGTTAACCGCTTCAGTGCTGGAAGCATCTTTTGCAGTGAGAACCTCCGTAACCGGAAATCACTCTAGTTCTCCCGGTTAAAAACACCGCTCTCCAGAAGCCAGAGATACAAGTGATTTGAATAAATATATGGGAATGTTATCAACCTCCTCAACGGGCACAGTAAGGCCTGCTTCCTTATAAGAATGTAAGGACCAACGATACAACTACTCGTTCATTGCTTGTGTACATCATACACCCATTGATTTGTAAACTCTGGTAATGTGAGTCCCAACAACGTCATTAATTCAACGAGGCATCGTCACTGCAATCCCCACAAAGCTCTAGACTTATCCGCTAGCAGTGCACACAGTTGACTAGACAAGTAGTCATTTTAAGCCACGCTGAAGTCGGATACTTGCAAATGATATCCCATGACTGACACCGCAATGTTAACGCCCATGATGTCTATAACGGGATCTTTCAAGCCTATGTTATTAACTGTGGGTATTATCTTAGGGGGAAAGTCTTGTAGAACATGTAAACCTGATGGATATAAAAAGTCCAAGAATGATACGCGGAACCAGCAACTCTCCATGGGACGTAACAAGAAGTTAAGAATCGTCTGGGAAAAACGCCATCAGTAGATCAGGTGCCGTCCACAGTGTTGATGCAATTATAGGTAAAACGCAAGATTACAAGATTGGTAGCTTGACAAAATAAGAATACCTTATGAATAAATAATTGTGCTGCGCTTTTGTTAAAAGAGACAGAAGCACTCGAAAGTGAACGGACGGCCACCATGCATATATGGACCAGGTTAATGATGTAGGTTTCATAAGCTGCGCATCCCGTGTCTACCTACCACAGCAAATGCTCTGTCGGACGAGGTCAGTTTGCTGACTAATAGTTGCAAAAGACTCGTGCTTACTGGATAGGTGGATAATAAAGAGTGGTATGTTTCCCAAATGAACATGACCTTTAAACGAATGTACTAAAGGGTGTATTGTTGGTAAGGTTTTTAGATAATTAGAGATATCTGAGCGACTATTTGGCTATCTATCGCGGACCGTTAATGCTGGGATACATCTCAGGAAGCCGATTTTACTGTGAACATGATGCTTGTTAGCGAATCTGTGCACACTACTGCTTACAGTTAAAGAGTCAGCATTTGTTAGCACACTTAATATCTGCTAGCCTTAAAATCCCAATCACCACGGCTCCGAGGTTTGCGCTTGGCATTTCATTCAAAAACCGTATAGAGTATGTGCTATTCCTCTTCGGCCATACTTCTCCTGGAGTATGCAGCATGCACTCCAATGTGTTGTAGGCAGAATTTAAAAAGCTAACACAGATATTGATTCTTTTAAGGTTGCTTGGATGAACAGCTTGTCCATACCCAGTGAAGACTGACCATCGGTACATCAACTTTTTAAGGGTAACATTCAACTTGCATGCGTTACTTATCACTCAGTGCCGCTGATATTTATGTATCCAAAGGCGATAATGGCAATCATCACTGAAGTATTTGTGGGTTAAGTAGAAAAACCCGACATAAAAACATCAACTATGCACTTATTGCCGGCCTTCTGAACAATGAACAATGATATATTACAGGTAGAAAAGCGATTGCTTTACTAGTCCCGTAGGATGGTTGAAGTGAAAGTAAACATAAGTGTAAATCGTCAATTTAAACGACCAGTGAATTCAAGTGCCCCTTATTCATATAAACGTTGTGGAATGTGTACTGAATTGTTACTGTAGAGTAATATGGGAAGTAATATGGGTAAGGCATGTATTAAGAACAAGAGAAACGACAAACGCTTACTCTTGCGCCGCTTTCTTGGACTGAGGTAAATTGATGAATGCAGTTGTAATATATCCGAAACTATATTCAAAATCAACAG
>OX104059.1:31145401-31259488 GCA_944474145.2 Dicrocoelium dendriticum | reverse complement strand
ATTGTGCTTGGAAGCCAATGCACGACGTTGAATAAGGAGAACAGCATCAGCGTCCAACACCTAGTATTCTCCGCAGTATTCAATTGCGTGGATCAGCCGCCATCCATCGAAAGTCACAGCGAGGTGGAATTGTATATCCTAATTTTGGGCGAATAGCAAAATCTTTCTCCAGCTGCGGCCTCAGGTATGTACTCAGGACACATTACCCGATTCGATAGACTTGAAGGACGGCGTTTCACAAAATTTAACACTAAGGTCAAACGTATGAAGTTTAATAATGTCCTAATATGTATAACCGCCTGGAAGCGGCTAATTTTTACCAATTATATCAAAAAATAGGGAGCAGTCGGGAATTACCTGGATCAAAGTTTGTCCCAGCTGGACCTGGTAAGTGTCCACCGAAGATCAAAGAGGATTCTATTCCTTTTAACGCTGATTAATGCAAAGGAGTTTACGAAACTCGACAGTCAAAAAGCTTACATCACTTTGGGGCACGGTGAGTCCACCGGTGTGAACATTAATTTGCTGACAAGTTTTTCTATATTTTGCATTTTTACTATGATCGCCCTGCGGGACCTGTCAAGCTACAGCTTTGTTTACCCGTATAAACCATTGTTCTAGTGTTCTAACATACAGCTATTTTCCATAGAATGAGAAACACGTTTTGGTTATGGATGCCCTCGATTGTTCGAAACATATTTTGGTGTTGCAAATCAACTGGGAAGGAGATAATACAAAGACGAAACATGCTGTGGCAAAAGAAACGTCCTACTTGGTGTGCAAATAAACGAAACTGATCCCCCAGCGATTTGACTTTATAGTAGTTATTTGCAACAATAGAATAGGATAGAAGCAAGAGGAAAACAGCTAGCATTTGGGTCCCTTTCTGAGAATAGTTGATGATGTGATTCTTTCACTTCCGAAAAAATATTCAAGCCGAATGTGATTTCCCATGTGTAATACGCTGTCTTAGCCTGGAAAGCTCTTTAATCTAAAGCGTAAGCTCGCTGCATACCAGACCACACAATGAACGATAACTAAGGACGTTATGGTATTGTCATATCTCCCCTATCAGTTTAGAGAAGACCCCATAGAATTGCACAACTGATGGCATCGGCCTTTGCATTATGTATTCTAATATTAATCTACCAGCTCCTGACGTATCCGTCATGTCTAGGGACTTATACATTAGGTTTACTTGAGCGGTTGCCACGCAATACAGTTAGCTATGACCTCTTCAGAATTTGTCCCAACAATTTTTCAGCCCCTTACTGTAGTTCCAGCTTATTTCATTCCTTAGGCTTTAAGCCACCTAATTGATGTGGTATAAGCCTTTTTCATCCGAATATGTCATATTGCGGACAAACACTGCTTGTCATTCGAAAGATTTAGGTAGGTGGATATACACCTACATTCATGTGATAATTTTGTCGCTGTTCCATACTTTATCGCTTTAGTTAATGTGTTCTGACCCAATCGTTACTTCTCCGTTCAAGATACCATGTGTGATGGGGTTAGTAAATCATAGGAACGGTACAGATTTACATTAGGTAGCAAGCGACTAGGTTGCCATAGCTTCAAGCATAGCTGATTGGTTCATACTTGACAACTCTGTGATGAGTCTAATTGACTGATTCTAAGGCGGAATAGCATGAATGCAGTAGTGTCGTTAGTGATGGAATTGACCTAGTAATTTCTATCAAGGCTTCTACAAGCTTGTTATTCTGTCATTTTCGCTGAGCTTGCTTTTTTAGATAAACCGTTTGTCCCTGACAGACCTACGTCCGAGAGAGAAGATGCGTGTTAATCGCTCACTTGTGCACTCGTGGTTTTTAACTGTGCTTCAGCGACATTTTGTCGCACACTTTTGGATCCATACTCATTCGTAGTGCTTTTACAATCTCTACTTTGTGATACCAGTTTCCCGATTATACTCCAGTGCATCCTACATTTACCCTGATTTCTAACTTCCGGGCGGTGTTTCGCCGATATCCAAGGGCCAAAAGTTGTCCAACTCCAACCGTCAGAGACATTGTTTGTTCTTACACGATAGAGCATTTCAACGGCTTTCGAACGAATTGTCACTCGTTCAAATCCAACATTGCTTGGTGCAGCTACAGGTCTCGAAGCAAATTCACCCGGCGCGATCCATAGGCTTAACCACGAAAATTCTCAATCACACCTTTGTTATTCTGCCCCACGTTCAAGCCGATACATTCAACTGACACGCCAGAGAGGACAGCCTACAAGTACCATCATCATCATCAACAGCAGTACATCAGCCATTTGAACTGATGCTTCGCTGCCATACAACCATGAGGACCTAGGAAATAAAGAATAAGAAGAGGGAGAGAAGGTGGACTTACCTGAAAACATTAATGCCCTAAACAAACATTCAGGGTCAAGGCGCCTACACCTTGTGTTAACAACATACCGTCACAAACAGCTGGCTATCGTGCAAAGATAAGGCGACATGGGTGAGACAGCTTCCTTGCGACTTTCAGTGCCTCGCATCATAATCAGCCATTACCCTGCAGATAACTCAGCACCAAACACACTTTAAACAGGCCATCCGATTAGAGGACGGCAGCAGACGCACCACTGGTGTCGGTTGCGAGACATGTCCTGCAAAGTCTCGAGCCAAGCACAAGGCGAGTCACGTGGACCCCAACCCGGAAGGCGAGACGGACCATCGTCACCCAGATTGGTCGTCAGTGACTTCATTTCCCGCTGCCAAGTCAACTTCTGTCCACCTCGAACCTTGCGCCATCCTACATCTGGTAGACTGAACAAGGCCCTCCTAGGTAAGCGGTGACCAGACATGCGTAGTACGTGCCCGAGCCAACGCAACGTATTCAGCGCTATCTGTTGTTCTAGGGTGCTAGCATGATTATCATTACCTAGTACTCGCCTACACACATCATCGTTGCGGATACGCTGGTGCCATCCGACACCGGCAATGCTTCGCAAACAATGATGATCAAAGATTTGAAGGCGCCTCAGATCTTCAGACCGAAGGGGCCAAGTCTCACTACCATAGAGCAGAATGGCCCTCACTGTGGCCTTGTATACACGGCCTTTCAGATGGAGGGAAACTCTATGCTGTCGCCAAAGATGCCGTAGGTTCAAGAAGGCAGCTCTGGCCTTTGCAATGCGTAAGCTCACGTCAGTTTCTATGCGCCCATCATTGCTGATGCAGCTGCCAAGACAAGTGAAATGAGCAACCACCTCGAGCTCCTCGTTAGCAAGCGCCAAGGGGTCATCAAGTGGCTGGTGGTCCTGCAGCAACACGTTGCACTTTGAAGGTGGGAAGTGCATGCCAAATAATGAGACCACTCTGGACAGGCTATTCAGTGTTGATTGTGCAACCGCAACATCGTCGAAAAGCAAGACGATATGGTCCGCATAATCTAGGTCAACTAATCTTTCACCAGGCAGCATTTCAACACCTACATCGTTGGATTCCGACAGGAAACACTCCGTGATAGAATCCACGATGAAATCGAACAAAAACGGGGAAATCGGACAACCCTGTCGAATGCCATTTGTAGTCGAAAAGCTATCCGATAGGACACCATAGACCCTGACGCGGCCTGTAGTGTTCGAGTATAGAGCACGAAGGATGTTCACATATTTCGTGGGAACACCTTTTCGCGCAAGTATTTCGAACAGAATCGATCGATCGACTGAATCGAACGCACGCTTGAAATCGAGGAACACAGCAATTGTCGGTCTGCAGTATGCGTGGCGCTGCTCTAGCACCTGCCGCAAAGTAAATATATGGTCTATACAGCCACGTCCTGGGCGAAAACCGGCCTGCTCTTCCCTAATCCGGGATTCCCGTTCTGCAGTGAGGCGACGAAAGATAATCGAGGCAAGTAATTTTGTCACAACTGGTGTTAGGCTAATACCCCTGGGGTTCGCACAGTCTGTGCGACTGCCTTTCTTGTATATTGCCACTATAATCAATTCGCTCCAATTAGCCGGGATACTCTCTTCGTTCCAAATACATTCGAATAGGGAGGTCAATGCCCTGCAGAGGACCTCACCTCCATCCAAAAATAGTGCAGGTGGGAGCGAATCCGGGCCAGCGGCACTGAGGGAGGCTCTAGACTAACCGTCCATGGCACGTCCTGCATCACTTCAGCAGGAAGAGGTCCGGGAGCACGGTGCCAACTGAACTGGTCTTCAAAGTGTTCAGCCCAACGAACCATATGGCCCTCCTTACTGTGTATCAGCGTACCCACGCTGTCTTGAATTTTCTCACTGACGCCTGGTTTTCTGGGACCAGTGGTGCGTATTAGCTGGAAGAGCTTGCCTACTGCTCCTGCCTCCTCTATTTCTTGAGCCCTACTGGTCCACCAGGCTTCCTTGTCAGCACGTAGGCTCTGCTTTAGTTCACGCCTAATAGCCCGTCTGGTCACACTGTGTTCAAAACTAGCCGGGTTTCTTCTAGCTTCCAACAGGTTCACCGACCTCTCGGATATCCAGTGACTAGTGCGGTGATGACTGATAGTGCCACAAACAAATGCTCCTGCGTCTTGCATAGCGGCCGAGATCCTATTCCACTGAAGTTCGGTGTCATTAGGACAAGTCAGCGAGAGTTCGGTATGCAGTGCTTCTTGATAGGCTTGCCTGACCGAGGGCTGAGACAATTTCTCCGTTGCCAATCGGAGGAGACGCTTTGTGCGCCTTCCGGTAAAGTTCATGAAGAAACGACAGCGCACTAAGGCATGATCAGAGTCGACACAGGTACTCCAGTACGAGCGGCAATCCAGAATGGAACCGCGCCATTTGTAACTTATGGCTATGTGGTCAATTTGGGTCCATCGCTGGCCAGCTACAGGAGGACGCCAAGTGGCACTTCGGCGCCCACTGTGTCTAAAAGCAGTGCTACTAAGAAACAACTGGTGCTCCGCACATAGTTGCAGTAGACGCTCACCGTTGTCAGTCTGTTCGGAGTTCAATCCATAATCACCACCCAGCTGAGCTTCTGAAAAGCTCAGACGCCCTACTTGTGCGTTCATATCCCCTACAAATACTGTAATATCCGAACTAGTAGCACTGCGTAGTAGTGCGTTCAGTTCGTGATAGAAAGTAACCTTGACTGCATTAGAACTGCAGTCGGTGGGAGCATAAGCGGCAATCACAAACAAACAGCGTTTTGTTTTACTTCGTGAATTCACCTTAGCTGATGTCGTCAAACGGGCTGCACATAAACGGCTGCTCACCGGAATCCAATCAACCAACGATGACTCAGCCTTGGAGCTGAGAATGATACCTACACCAGCTTGACCCGTGAGTGCCGCATCGGCGTCTCCGGATGCGTGCAACCAATAACGAGATGATAAGCCGGGTGCAGCCAATTCAATAAACCCGTTAGGGTCATTAATCCTAGTTTCCGACACACAACACACATCAACACCCAGTGTGTCCAAGGTGAGTGCGAGTGCAGCCTGCTGACCTGTCTGTCTTAGAGTGCGGACGTTGAATGTCGCCATGGAAACGGGACAGCGTGGCCTTATAAGGGACTTTTGCCGATTGGCGTCCGATAGGTGCTGTGGGATGGTGGCTACAGACGATACTACTCCAGTAGCACTGCGGTTGCTGTCAATTAAGCTGGGAATTATAGAAGGAAGGTTAGTAATGGGGGCCGGGCTGGGAGTAAGAGAAAAAGGTGGAAAGGAAAGAAGGGAGGCGCCAGCAGTAGCATGTTTTCGCTTATCCGCCCTGCTGTATGCAGCAGATAAGGCGACCCTTGATAATCTGCGCGACGGCCGATGCAGCATGACGTTTATGTTTGAACAAAAAGTCATGGTTGTATGTGGGCTGAGATACTGCCAGGGCGCCCAGACCTAGACAGGAGGACGATTAGGGTCCTCATCCAAAGCGTTTGGCTCAAAAGCCTGTCCGCAAGGCAGCGGGGCGGCAGTGATTTAGTTTTACAGAAATGGACGCCATCCCATTTCAAACCCCCAACCTGGGGGACCAGGAGACTGAGTTTGTCTGACCTCTCACCATTGACCAACCTGGTAGGAGTAGCTCTCAAGATGATCGGAGGCATCACCCAATACAGCTCAATGGGTCAATGAGGTACGCAAACCGTCGCACCACGTTAAGGTCCAGTCTTGTTGCGACAGCTACAAGTACACAACTGCAACGTGACCACTGTGACCTTACCGACAACGTCAATAACAGAACGACATTTTACCATAGAAGGTGAGTCAATCAAATGGTTCGTTACATTTGCTCAACAAGCGTGATGCCCGGCGTGCCACAGACTAAAGACCAATGTGGATCATGTTCCAAACTTCTTAAGGGGACATTTTGTGCCGTAACTGCTGCAAGTTCTTCCATGCGAGATGCCTCCGAGTTAAACCTATTCAAGCCAAGTTATTAAACAAACTAGACTCGCTATGGTTCTGTGTGAAATTCACATCAATCCCGCTGATAAAAAGCGTGTTCCTATTATCTCAGAAGTATGACCAGCTACTAGCCAAGTTTGAGGAAATGGTGACCACCAATATCAATGGGGTTGGGGTAAGCATAGCAAGCCAACCCTCCCCCGTAAGTGCTGCTCCTAACCCGCGAAGAACTGTTAATAACACCGTAAGCAACACGACACCTAGAGTCCAGAACATCAACAGCTGTCCCAATACCACGTGTGGCTTACATTTGACTAATGCGGTTCCCAGTTCGATCGGAGTAACTACACGTAAGGCTACTTCCAAACTCCCGACGGAGTGTGTTGAAAAAGAGCAAGCCGTTACGAGCGAAAGTCGGGTTACGGTTGCCTTCAAGAAGAGCCGTCATTTAAAAGTAACATCACCCCCAACTAGATCGGAAACTGAGGAGCGCAGCGGAGTTTTCCTAGTGCAAGCACCACCGGTTTCATTTGGTACATCTCCGAGTACTTCAGTCACTAATCGCGACATGTCGAAAGGACTAAAGAAACAATTACTTGTACTGAGCGTACTGTGCTCCAATATCCCAGAATCAAATTCGGCATCGATAAGAGGCAGGCAGTTGGATGACCTCAACCAGTGGGTCATTATTAGTAACTTAACCGGAGTTGTACTGAAACCTGTACACGTAATACGTATTACAAGACACCCCAAATCTAAACATTTCGGAGAGCCAAGACTTCTGCGTGTTGTGCTGAACGCCATCACTGAAGTAGAATCAGTACTACTGTCGACAGATAGTCTCAGAAATGAACACTGATCCATCCGTATCTTTCCAGACATCCCATGGGGCTAGCGTTATCGAGCTAACCGCACCTGAGAGGACCAGCGGGAGGAAACTTCAACCAGAACCATATTTCTTCGCGGGGTTTTTGAAACTGAAGCATGTGATGAGCATGAAGTAACAACCCATGATAAAGAACAGTGGTGTTATATTCGTGAAACACCTCGCTTGGATGATGTGTTAGCGAAATCCGTGTCACGACTGCGTACCGCACCGAACTACAAAGGAAGCGGCCCGAGAGTGTTGAAGGTGGTTCTTCAGTCAAAACATATGGTAGCACGGATGTTAACAAGCTGGTACATGTTCCGTTGCAGGCTACCATCTGAGGTTCGGCTGAAGACAATCAGCGATATGCATCCTAGAGATGATATGTCACTCAAAGAACAAAACACGATGGGATCTATGAAGGAACAATGCACCCGTAGTGTGCCGAATGAGCTCATACAACTTGTAGAAGATGACATCGACCAGACACCTTACACTGTACGCCGAAGATTAGACAAGGGACTAACTACACCGACGATGAATAAGACGTTAAACCCTTTACCAAGTACACGCCGAAAAATCGATTAGTCGGCGGCCACTCACTGGTCGGCGAAACTTCACGTATGAGTTGTACAACTTCTGAAACATTGCTTAAATCTGAGAAACTTTCATGTATGTACACTAACGCCCAAGGGCTCCTCACTAAAATTACCGAACTTCGACTACGTCAGGTTGCGAATGCTTGGGACCTAATTTCTATTACCGAAACTTGGTTACACCAAGAGGTGACTGATGCTGAGGTTGAGATAGCCGGAATGTCACTCATCCGGAACGACCGCCCCAGCAGAGGAGGTGGGGTCCTACTCTACTACCGCAGCGATCTACAATGTACAATAGTTGATGATCTGGAAACACACGTTACCGACTCACTCTGGTGCCGTCTCCGACTGAGACACAACGACACATGTCTCATAGCTATCGTTTACCGCCCCCAACGTCCACTCTGGAAATGGATTCCTGCTTGATCCGTGGCCTAAACAGAGTAACACGCACTAGGTACAGCCACATTCTCATCTCCGGGGACTTCAATCTACACAATCTGGAGGTTTCGGCATCGCCCAGTGAGCAGTTCAAAGCAGACTTGCATGAACTGATCGCTAATATTCCTTTGTACAATCATGTCACCACGCCCACTAGATTCAGGACAGCAAACAAACCGTCCATATTGGACCTTGTGCTCACGAATGAAGTGCTCATGGTTGACAAGTTATTGATGGATAGTCCATTAGGTCTCAGTGACCATGTAGTAATAACTTTTGACTATGTGTGTTATGCAGAGTATCCATCTGAACACTCGGAACTAACTCATACAATCACACGCTACCACGTATTGAAAAGAACTCGCCGACGCAGCTGCTTGGGAATTCTCAAACAAAAGTCCCCTTGACAACGTTTGGGCAGAGTTCGTTAATAGACTCAGCGACATCGTCAACAAAGCATCAGAGACCAAACTCCTTTGTCCCGCGAAAATGCCTTCAATTCTAAGAAGCAGGACTCGAAAATGCCTGGCGATATGGGATGCAGCATGGCGTGCCTACAAGATTAACCCCGACTCAGAGACTTGGGTAAATTTCCTGTCTCATCGCAACCATTGCACTGCGCTTGTCTGTGAGGACAAAGTAACTTAACAACAGTGCCTAGCCAAAAGATTCATGGCAAACAACAAACTGCTATATAAGCATGTCAGTAAGCTTCGTAAAGGGAATAATGGAATCCCTCCACCTTTCACGACAGGCGGTAGAGTACAAAGTGCCGAAGAAGCAGCTAATGCTCTGCGGCTTCAATACGCCCCAATTTCCGAACTCGCATCCTCTACTTGTCCCATAACGTCAAGCGCATTACCGACCCCATAGTTTACAAATGTAATTTTCAACCCATCATTTATGCTAAGGAAGTTACTCTCACTGCGTGAGCATAGTTCTCCGGGAGCAGACAACATCCACCCGAAGGCACTGAAGGCTGTGGCCAACAAGCTAGCTGAACCACTGTCACAGTTCTTCCAAAGGTGCTGTGATGAACAACAAGTCCCCACTATATGGAAGTGTGGCGTTATCGCCCCTATTTTTAAAGGCGGTGGCCGTTTAGATCCTGCAAAATATTGTCCAGTGACTCTCCTCCCTGTGCTCGCGAAGGTGATGGAAACAGTCGTCGCTGAGGCTTTAATAGATTACCTGGAAAAATACATCATCTTGGTACCGGAACAGCCTGGCTTCCATCAACACCGGTCATGCACCACCAACCTACTGATTGCACGAGGTAGTTGGACGGAAGTGGCCGATGATGGGGCCGGAGTTAATGTCATCTATCTGGACTTCTCCGATGCTTTTGACCGCCTTGATCATCGCATCCCACTTCAACGGCTTCAGAGTTACGGAACCGGAGATCCTGTACTTGGTTGGATTGGCAACTTCCTTTACCAACGGAAGCTTCAAGTACGTGTTAGGGGATCAATCTCTAAACCAAATGAGGAGGAATGTGGTGTCCCACAAGGCTCAGTGCTGGGACCGCGCTTATTCCTGGTGTTTATCAACGACCTGGCAAGAGTCGTCTCCTCATATTTCCTGCTTTTCGCCGACGACGTCAAGATATGGCCGGCGAATAGTAACAAGCCAGATCAGGGTCTGCTCCAACATGACTTAGATTGCATTTACGAATAGTCAAAGAGGAACATACTTCGATTGAACATAATTAAGTGCAAGGAGATACATTTGCGTCACCAGCCGTTGAGCGCTTACAAGATTGGAGACCACACCTTGGCGAAGGTTTCTCAGGAGCGTGACCTGGGTGTATTGGTACAGGAAGATCTCGGATGTTCAAGGCAAGCAGAGAAGGCGAAGAGAACCGGAAATCAACACTTCGGCCTTCTTCGCAGAGCCTTCGGTCGGTTTGAACCATCAATATTTCCCCAAATGCTTAACGCCTACGTGCGACCTCACGTGGAATAGGCGATTCAGGCGTGGCAGTCGTGGCAGAAACAGGATCTCGTTGCTCTCGAGACTCCTCAACGAAGGGCAAACAAAAACGTCAGGGGCTTCTTTCATTTGTCCCATCAGCTTAGACTGAAATCTCTAAGAATCTACAGTAGTCGATATCGGCTTTTGCGGGGCGATCTCATAATGGTTTACCAGATTCTGAAGAACCCAAACCACATTTGCCGTTCGCTGCTGGAATTGAACCCCAACACTAAACTAAGAGGTCACCCTCTGAAACTGACAATTCAATATAGCCGGCTTGAATGCCGTAGAAACTTCTTTTCTCTTTGCGCGTGTTAGCCTTGGAACGCCCTCCCAAATTATGTCGTCTCTGCTCCCAATCTGGCGACATTCAAAAAAACGTGTTGACGATGCATTGTCTCACTTACATTTCATTTTATGACTCGTTAGCCAGGGGCTAGAAAACGCAATCATACGGTGTCTTGCCAAACGCCTAACCAATGGATTTATACATTTATACCTTTAATACGCGAACATCTCTGCTATTCCACAGAAGTCTATGGTGAGTCCACCACAATTCTTTTCACTTTATTATGCAGTTGATTTTCGCAATAATTTTCATCCCACGGGACTTGTTAAGCGATGCTTTTTTACCCGTAATATACCATTGTTCCATTGTTCCATAGTCATGTTCGTACTAGCCACCGATTTATAAAGTTTTGACGTTGCGAGCTGATTGATTGCTTCCATGCGATTGTAGGTTAAACATTACTTACTTACAGTAAGTACTTACATTACTTACTTGCAGTACTTACTTGCTCTTGGGCTTGTTCACGTATGTACTATTTCGTACGCATTGCGGAACCCGTTTTCAGGGTTTATCTTCCAGAGTCTCACTATTTTGCTTGCGGTGTCAGATACCTCACAACAATATGTTAGTTTTTGGCTTGGTGTGAACGCAAGATAACGGACCGTTGTCAAGCAGAGTAGGTAAATTTAGTAAACATGCCAAATGCATCCTGGATGGTATGCAGTGATAATTTTCAATTAAGTGATGCAGACTGCAGTGGCCCCCACATCTTTCCACGACTACAGTGGACAACCTTGCCCAACTTGTTTAGATAGGTGCGCAGTTACTTATTGTATGTGAGCCGCTGTAAAACCGTTCCGAGTGACAAAGGTTTATGAATTTTCTCACCACTCGATACGCAGTCATATTGTATGACGGAGCACTTGAAGGATCGGAGTGGACACTTCAAAAAATCTACCGGTCTAATCAACTTCGCTGCAGCCAGGTGCTATTGGCTTTTTCTTCAATCGCTATGACCAATTTGCATGATGACTGTGTATCTCTACAAAGTTTTGTTTATAGAAGATTCAGCGACACATGGTTATGATCTAAATATGACACCCCTAGTTCAACGCATCTTTGGTGTTAATTCATACCTTTCAGATACTCCGAATAACTCGTACCTGGATACCGAATTGGAGCACCGCGTTTTTGTTCACCTGCTTACGATAGATTTTACTTGTGCAGGATTTTGTATAAGGCTTGTACAACTTTTTAAGCTGTAGGGTCTTGGTTAATCGAAGAGTTTTGACCGTAGTTACTAACTGTATCACAGAGCACATGTGCTTCAGGATAGAAGTTAGCTTAAAACAAGTACGTTGCTTTCCTGGAATCAGCCATTCCACCTACACTAGGCCTTTAAATGCTAAGTATTTATGTGGTTGAAAGTTTAGTATTAGACGCAGGACCGCGCACTTATCGATCTCTTTAACCAACTACTCGCGGTTCATTGATCAATGTGTGTACCGACCACACTATGAACTAGCTAACACGCGCCGTCTGCGCACGCCACTACAAATTCAAAGATATGCGAGACAACTGGCTGCGGCAAAGTGGCAAGAGATCTATCAGATACATATCGAAGTCCCACACAAAAAACACCGGGAGCACAAGCATACACCACCGCTGTACTGTTACTTGTATGGTTATTGCATCGCTTCTCATTGTTCCGTGATTACTGTGTCGTGCATACATCGTGGATCTTCTTCAGTCTGCGTGCTGCGAGTCACACCCACGTTTGCAATACTTATTAACCACTGAAGGCACTCAACCATCCCTACAGGTCATGGCAGTATGTGCCTCACTGCACCATCTTTGAAGCACCATCAAATACAATCGTTTCAAAATGTCATCTTTTCGCCTCACTAGAGACCTGCAAGCTCGAATGACACAGAAGACTATATTTATCACTAACAATAAATAAATAAGTAAAATATTTTACTCTCGACTACACGAGGCACGCCATTAAAGGCATGATTCTAATAAAAGTACAACGATTGACCAAGCAATATGCAATAGTATAAGATTATTTTTATATATTTAGATCCATTAATATCTGCATATAATATGTAGGTGTGTTGCTCGTGTTTGTAAATATGTTGCTGTTTGATCGCTTCGGCAGTGTCTAGAAGAATGTTTGACGTCTGTGGACTTCTTAAGATTGTCCGAGTAAGCAAGGCAATGAATTTAGTTGATGGCGGGTTACAGTCGCCACATCGCAGTGATGTTAAGCAGACAATTGTGGCTTTTTATAGGGAGAAGGCTTGTTAGATGAAAACTCACCACGTTCTAAATACTGCAGCCGAACTATTTGCTAGAACGGGTTAAATCCGGACCACCCAGCTGACATCAATGGGAGGTTGTTCGGCTTCAATAGCGTATTAATTGTTGGTTGCCCCCGTTGTTTGGAAACAAGTCTGGGCCTAATACTCGTAATGAATCGCAACCTTTCTCTCCAGATAAAACCTTCCGAATTGTCGATCCTATTCTTTTTCCGCAACGCTGTGGCACGTCGTGACTCATATTAAAGCCGTCAAACACATCCATCGATTCGCACCGTTTATTATTTTTGCGTTAGTTCGTCGTTTATTCACCTGTTTTTACAGCAATGCACCACTGCGTGAAAACATGCTGTTTGTCTTCTTAATGGCGACGAAAAATCTAACCTGTAACCAGTCAGCGAAATCCGCTCAATAAGCACTTAGCACGACAAGTCTTCTGAATTGACAAACAGTAAAGATACAATTAAAAAAGACTGTTTAGTAACCCAAATCTCGATTAATCAGGAAAAGATGTACCGCAATGAAACCGGCCACCGCATGATTTTAGCAAAATAGGTGAGTGCCTAGCGAAAGATTCTTACGCATGACCTCGTCAACGGGAAGATGAGTACTGAAAAAGCAGTTTAAATGCGAAGCATAGAAACTGATTGTGTACACACTTTACCGTTCTTCTGTTGTGCTGAAACAAAGCCCCGCAGATAGAATAAAAGCGCTATGAAATAGGGTATTCGCAATATGCTTACGTGCTTACTCGTCCTCATACCTGCCTATTCGGACAAAACTCATCTGTCACATCGTGGCGTTCTTTTGAGGTACTTTTATTTGACTTGTCAGCACGGGTCAAAGCCAACTGAACCATTTCGGATGTACAAAGACTAATTAGCATCTATGATTGTCCACTCTAATGATTGTACGAGTTGCGACGATTACCACCTTTTCCACATCCTAAGTCATACCTGTGCAACTAACATCTCAACTAACCAATCTGATTCCCGCATCTTCGAAGCCAATCTGGGTACTATTCTATAGAACATGATTCTGAACCATAATTTGCACATACGTAAAGCTCTCCGTTTACTTAACTCTGAAAAGATTATACAAATCTTGTCAGTGCTTCTATGAGAAAAATTACCAAGCGAGTGAGAATACCACTGTATTGTAGATAGCGCATCTTGATAATGTGCTAGAATCCACAAGCTGTGATATGCACACAAGTTTAAACTAATATAAATGAGTAGACAGACACTTTGCCCTGGCTTGTGGTCTGTTAGAAAGTTCTGTTTGTGATTCATCCGTATGCTAAGTGTGTGCCAGTCACATTGTCTCTGTGTGAAGTAAACATGGCATGCAATCTAGGTTGAGTGAAAGAGTTTATGCAGGAGTGAGCACGCTAAATTTTCAAAGGCAACTGCGCAATAGTTGTTTGTAGTATACTAACTTGCGAGAGCGACCTAGCGCCGACGTTCGTAGTCCCCGTGACATGCCATTTGGTCATCGCGGTACGAAATGTATTCTTTCTCAATCCACGCGGAGCAGTGTATCGGGCCAGTGGAAGTGCTGATTAAATATTGGCTTACGAGTAAATTCTTGGTAAACTATTGCTGTACGCATAAGTAGGTTACTGAAAGGTACCTAATTTTGTGGCTTCTTCCATCTTACTTGTTCATGGCCTCAGATGTTTCATGTATTCGCTCAACTTTTCTTTTCTCCGGCCAAGTATAAAACCTCGAACTGAACTAAGATACCTTTGACACACGACAAATCGGCGGAATATTTCTGTCATGGTACTCCGGATGACAAATTCTTGGGTTCAGTGTTGCAATTCCTCGTCTGATCCAGTTAGCTTCGTACAGTCCAACCTGCTATGGCGACCACCTCTCTCTGGCGACCAGCCAAAAACATCCCCAACGTTTTCTCCTATGTGTGTGAACCTGCCCATGAGGAGCGCTGTCCAAGGTGACCACATCTTACCCTTCCCTTCACTGGTCACCTTAGACAGTTTTGACTGTAATTCACTAACTTTCCCAAGTGGTTGAGAAAGGTTCAAAAATGACTGAGGCGTATTCGTAGCTGGGTAATACCCAAGATATAATGCTCATCAGCTTCCAGTTCGCTAATCTGTCCGACCTACCAGAGGTCAATCATAGTACACGGGATCTGGGCTTCTTACTTCTATCACGCAATTAGCATAGTCCTCATCGTATGCTGCTGCTCTGACCTATCGCATCATCCACGTATCCATACCTGACTGATACTCTCTGTGGTATGACGGATACTCACGTCGAAAGCATCGGTTTGTTATTTGTATGAGGCCTACGTGTCTATTCTTTTGGTATTGGTCCAATGCTGAATACTATCATGCTTTGTCTTGTTCGTTTACCACACCTTGCCCAGGAGGCTTAACCGTAACAAGTGGTTCCGTATAGTTTCTTATCATCAAGCTTTTCGATCCCAACAAACGCTTGTCATGAAGTACTAAGTGTTCAGACTCAAGTTGTACCCTTGACTTGGAGTTTACAAAGAGTATAGCGCACCGAACACATGGCAGGTATCATTTGCTGTAGGTGCAGGTTTTCATTATTTAGACTTCCAGCTTTTGCTCTCAGCAAGTTGGACTCCTAACAAAATAATGGCTTGTGCGGCTAGGTCACCTGTTGCCGTCTGCGTGAGTACATAAGGAAACATGTGTGCTAGTTCTCATGGAGATTTTTCAATAGTAAATCAGTGGCATATTGCCACGTTACTATTATTCGTCATACAATTAATAATAAAAATGATTTATGACCGGTAAAGAGACGATTGCTTACTTGACACGTCCAGTAGGATGGCTGGAGTGAGGATTATAAGAATTAAGTTAAACAGTACACGCCAACAGGGAATCTTCGTTGCTTAAGGAGCTCATCATGCTACTCACAAGGACACATATGCTAGTTTCCACACCAATAAGTTACGAAGAGAGGTAAAACACACAGTTTGATTCTCCTTCAGACTGAAATGGACTGTATTATATTATGCAAATGAACTAGGGTGTCGTCATTTGTCTGCTGAAAAGCAAGCTGATCTTGATTATGCGGAAGATAATGTCCTGCTTTTTATCGATGTTGGAGCGCCGCTATCAACCATGAATAACCTCTCCAGAATAGTCTCATCATTTTGTATGCGCTTTGGACCTTTAAAGTGGAAAGTGTTGTCACGAGACCACTAGCCACTTGATGACCATTTGATCGTTGATAACGAGGAATTCGAAGTAGTTGATCAGTTCACTTACCTACGCATCTGCATCAGCAATGATGGGCGTATAGCAACTGAAGTCAGTTCACGTATTGCAAAAGGCAGGGGCTTGCTTCTTGAATATGTGACATCTTTGGTGACAGAAAGGTGTTTCCCTCTGTCTGAAAGGACGCGTTTACAACGCTACAGTGAGGGTCGTCGTTTCCTATGATAATGAAACTTGGCGCTTCGATCTGAAGATCTGCGTCGCCTTCAAGTCTCGGGTCATCGTTGTCTACGAAGCATTGCTGGCGTCGAATGTCCCCAGCGTGTCCACAACGATGAGTTGAGTAGACGGGTGTTAGACAGGATAAACAGGTTAGTTCCTCAGAACAACAGATGGCATTGAATAAGTTGCGTTGGCTTGGGCACATACTATGTATGCCCGTCACCGCTTGCCGAGGAAGACCTTGGTTTGCTTACCAGATGTAAGGTGGATTCGCCTTGTTCTTGACTCGAGAGTTTACGGGACATGGCTCGCAGTCGACACCATTGGCGTGTTTGTTGCCGTCTCCCAGTCGGAGTGGCTTTTTAATGTTTATTTGTTGCTGAGTTATCTGTGGGGTAATGGCTGCATATTACACAGGGAAGTGGAAGCCGCAAGGAAGCTGTCTCGCTGTTGCCGTCTTATCATTGCACGATAGCCAGCTGTTTGTGATGGAATGTTGCTGACAAGGTGTAGGCGGCTTGACCCTGAATGTTAGCTGAGAGCATTAAGGTTCTGCGGTGGGGCCGTCTTCATCCCCACTTATTATTAATTTTTCCGAACACTAGCACGGGGGTACGGCAGCGAAACATCAGTACAGACGACTGATGTCCTACTGTTGACGAAGCTTCTGTCGCCAATTGATCTGTTTAGAAGCGCTAATATAAGTGCAAAATGACATGAGTTGGAAGGGCTTTCCTTATGCGGGACAACAATAAGGGGGGAATATCAAAAACCAGTATTCGTGTGTGACAAGTTTCAAATGCTGGCCACTCAGATTACTAATTTGGATGAGTTACAACAAATCGCGACAGACGTAACTGTCGTGAGCCAGTACTAGATTAATCAAGTGCCTGAGATGTCAGGGGTGATGCAAGAAGCCCCAGCGATTTTGATCGTCCTTCGTCGCGGAGGTTTAAACGCACCAAATTCGTGTATACGCCAGGAACACCTGAATTTGCTCTCATCATTTACGGAAGATTAGATGGCTCGAAAGTCTAGCATACCTTGTCTAGGAATCCAAGGTGCTGACTAGCTCCTTCCCTTGCTGTTTCGGCAGGGTTCCAACTGCCAATGTCACACTACATAGATACTCCGGGATCGCCTTCCTGTGTAGTACGTTGTCACCGTTGTTACCAAAGACGATATTCTTGGGTAAGGTAATAGTGAAGCGCTCAATAGTTTCCGTTTGGTCACATCAAACTGTAATCGGTTCTCGGATAACTACATATAGGCACTGTCGAAGTCTCTCCACCGTACCGCGTAATCGTCCACCGTTTTATGTCACGCCGGATCTCGAAATCGTCTGCAAGTCAAAAATTTCGACTGGATTACACCAGTTAGATGGTTGATAAAAACTATGAATAAATGTAGTCCAAGCATCGGCATCCAACCTTCACTCACTCGCTTTTAATTTAATCAGAAATCTTACTACAAACTCCCACATTCATCTGACATCGAATGAGAAAGTTGCATATCCAACCCAGCATAGGGTCATCGGTTTCATAGCTAAGAAGCTTTCAAAGGAGAATGCAGTGATCCTGGTGATCGAATGCTTTTGAAAACTCCAGGTATACGACGACGACTCCCACTCTAGCGCTGACTGCGTCCGTCCAGTTCGATCAGACTAATCCAACGCTATGGTTTCGTTGAGCTACGTGGGTATCCTAGGTGTGCCCGCTCTGATCGAACTTTAAGGGCGCCAGACTGACTAAACTAAGGCCATGCAACTTCGAGTCCTGCTACTCAGGAAGCTCTTCGTTTGCCTTGGCCGAAAGATTTTGGTCCCAGACGCATTTGGTACCGGCTCGGTGAGGTGGGTGACAGACTCCGCGCACTTTACTTCGGGATGCTGTTCGGTTAGGAAATACCAGTTGGCTGCTCGAACGAGGTCGGGCATGATGTCTTAATGTGTGAAGACAAGAGCTTGCTCGTTGTTTACAATGATTCATACCGCGTGACAGATGTAAACGAAGAGCAGGGTCGCATAATTGTTGCGGCCGAGCGAAGCATCTATGGTTACGGGATTAAACACTTGTTCCTCACTAGTGGCTTAATGTAGAGGGGCCGCTTCCAAGAATGGCTCTGGGGAGCTCTTCGGAGCTAGCTGAGAGCGGATCGCGAAAAACGGCTAGCGACGAGCCTGGGCCCGGAACTACGGAGCGGGAATATGTGGACAGCGCAATAAATCAGACAAATACGCCGCTAGCGCAGCCCACAGGACCGAGGCCGAGCCGATTGACACAGCCCAGAACAAGCAAGGCGAGAGCTCTCGAACGACTCCTGGCCGACCCAAATCGGGTGCAGAGAAGCGGAGATCGAGGCGAAAACAGGAAGGCGGATCTTCCAAGTCAGAGCTCCCGAGGCGAAAGGACTGGCTCGCCTCTAACATCCGTACCTGTGTTGCGTGGTGGGACGGAAATCTAGTCGATATTCGATGGCGTGCGCGAGACACTCATGTGCCCATTTTCGGTGTGCAATAAACGTCTACCCTCCTGTCTTGTCGTTCTCGCTACATTAAGGCCTAAAGCCGGTGGTTAGTCACCCGTTCTGAAATATGTGGGAGCGATAACGTGGCCGTACAGCGGCACATCAGCGGTTACTTCTCGCAAGTCCACCTTAAATTGTTCGCTGAGTGAAGCCCAAGCTTCGATTGCATGTACTATGAAGTCCTCCACCAGGAGGACGTGGCCGCATGACTGTGTCGAGACTCACCTCATAGCAGACGCTACTTTGTAATGCATTTCCAAGGGAAACATTGGAGTGCAGCAAACTATTGCTAGTAACCACACATCACTACGTATCAGGTGCAGATGACACCAAAAGTGTTTGACATCTTGCGCAACTGCGATCAATGTTCAGGTCGAATAGTAATTGAAACCTACGCCACCACTTCCACTGGGTCGATCGTTTCATAGGAGAATCATATCGGGTAGAGTTCTCTCAGCAGCAATTATCTCAGTATTTAGCTGTTTCATTTACCATGACGATGTCGCAACTCGTTGATACCAGAGAAGTACGAAGTTCGGCTAACCCGCTGAGAAGAACTTGTGTGTTGGGATACAAGCTGAGGAGGGTTTATGATGTTAGGAACGTGTCTTTCCATGCGAATTTCAGGTGAGAGTATGCAAGTAGTATTTTCTGAACTGACGTCGCACGTCCCGAGGCCATTCCGGGTTGGTGTGTAGACTGCTCAATGTCACCAGTTGCATGATGATTTAGCCCTTCTTCAGTTGCCGGGGTGTTTTGGCAGCTGACGGGGTCAAGTGCATTCTGATTCCGTTGCAGCTTCATATGCATGAGCACCTAGAGAGTGTTTCGTTAATTCACTAGGACGGTCCAAGTAAAAAGCCTGGTAATGATTTGGAACAGTCTTTTACTCTGCTGATTTGATTCAACCGCCTAAAGTTAACACACTAAATGTCATTAGCATTCCAACTTTGTGATAACAATAAAAGATGACTTGAAAAAGCAAATGATTAAAAGCTGCTGTCCGCCAGCGGAGCAGGTATTAACCTTTAGACGCACACCTGTAAGTAATCTGGTAATGGACACCGACCTGTCAAGGTTCCTGCATCACTGTAAATTTTCGCACACTATAAGTTATCAACACACCTCACATCAATATTCCTTGAGAGTCGCGCATGGTACACCAACACTAAGCGATCTGATCTAATTCTGTGCGTCGTCTAACTATAGGTTTCTCTCTACGTTGGTCTTGTTAAACCAACCTTGCTCCGATGTGTAAAAGTAACATCCAAATCCGGCTCACAGATTTCGTACCCCTTTAATTGCAGTAGGATGTTGATAGGCGCGATTTGAACGGTGCTGGTTGTCTTGGTTAACAACTTGCATAAAACCAAAATGAACTCCAGTGCACCAAGTAACTAATTGTTAGACAGTCAGCTGACATTTGCACGGCCTAATTTTGTCCCTGTAGACTGCCATCAACATCGAAACCAATGATTTCTCAGTTGTCTACAACATCAACTAGCTTGGCAAATGTGGCACCCGAACCTGTAGCTATGATAGGTAGTTTTGGGCTGCATCCTTTGTTAGCATTAGAACTATTATGCTGTGTAACACTTAACCCATCGTTATTGGATGCATTTGGGGGTGTTGTTTTGAAAGTACCATCAATTATGTTGTCTTCACGTTGGATACTTTTGCCTCGGTTGGCTTTGAAAACTAGGTCACTGTAGTCCACCCCAGGTAAAGGCCTGGCTGCTTTGCTGCTGGAGTGTGTGGTTTTTGTGAAGGTACAGAGAAGCCACGGCATTTTTATTAACACCACTGCTTCGTCACATTGCTATGACATGGTGCTGGTGGAAGTTTTCATCTCTTTGTGTGGACAGTCCAGAACAAATTTCTCACAAATAGCCACAATATCCTCCACAGAGACCGTTAGTACCGATATCCGTAAGTTTATGCTAGGGTCTCGGCACTCTCTACAGCGTGTTGCTAACATCTTGCATGTGTCTAGAGCCGTTTGGCTTGGGGGATTTAGTAAGATGGTAGTTTACTCCAATTCTCAAGGGCATTCCGAAGTGCAATGGGGTTAAATAAAGATTTCCCCAGACCAAAATCCATTATTTGTGGAGGGTTGAAAATGGGCATTTGTGAAGATGTATTTATGTATTCCGTTAAATAACAACCCCATACTAGTAACTGTCTTATTTTTGCTGGGTTCTGGTTTGAATGTGGGTTGCATTATGGAGAAGCTTGTAGGTAAATCACTTATCAAGTTGTCTAGAGAGCCACACAATACATATAACGTATGATGGAGGGAAAGTAACTGGTGACGACAATGCAAAATCCTGGAACATTGTTAAAACTTGCATCAGTTGGTTTAAATGCTGCAGAATTTCAGTGGAGACAGTTTCAATTTCTTGTCTCCCCCTTCTGCTATTAATAAAGACACCAACAACAAAGTGGACTCCATTCTTTATGATCTTAATGTAACCATACACCAAGTAGCCCAAAATGTCAATGTTAGTGCGTGGTCTTAGAAATAGATTAACCACAAGCATTTGGGCATGCGAAACGTGGTTATCCTAACGGTATCCCGGATGTCTACACTTTCCTAGAAGTACGAAGTGGCCACAGGGTCTCAGAATCATTTGATCGTTTGTCAGAAAAACCAGGATAAATGTTTGATAATCTAATTACACAGGAGGGAACATGGATAAATCACTATAATCCAGAAACCAAAATCGTGTCAAAACCATCCAGATAGTGATTCATCACGCCTAAGAAAAGCGCGTGTCCAACCCGCAATCAGTAAGGGCTTATTCACTGCAATTCTGAGACCAGCATGGAATAATGATGACAGACTTCCTTCCTAAAAGTATCAGCATCACAAGAACCAATTGTGCATCAAGATTAGATCAACTAATAATAGTATTCAAGAAAGACAAATCGTAATTCACTAAATAGAGTTGTCTTGCTACTCCATGAAATGCATCATGCTCATAAGATAAAATGCGCCAGAGCAAGATCGGGGTCCTGGGTGTTGTAGAAATCCTCTTTTCAGGGACACGCATTTAATCGGCAACGTCAACTCAGCGAAAATTACCACATATTTAGCGAACCAAACACCTTCACAACCATAACTAACGACTCTTCTGAGTCGATCAGGTTCCTCCTTTGACTCAGTTAAACAAGGTGAATTACTCACACGAATGTTGACCAATCTGTGTCTAGTAATCGAATCCGTTACGACCGTCTCCCATTGGCTGTCCGGTTCCCTGGCTTTGTCCATCCGTTCAACCTGATCTGACGCTCCCATAACATCCTCACTTTTCTCATGTCCTTGCTCCTCCATACTGCTATACGCCTCGTGCACCTTGTCACTCCGCGGCATCTTCGCTGTATCTGTGGCCGTGGTTTCCTGGCCCCACTATATAGGGCGTTCTACTCCCAATCCACATTATTGCCTTCGGTGTCGCTTCAAATGCCCTTGACTTCTTCTAAAACTTTTCCCTCCAACCCTTACTTGTTTTATGTCCTGACACCGACCCTCGCAGTAGCACACCTTCCTTTCATCCCTCTTGACTGTCGGATATTGGTTGAACCCACACTTCCTCTTCCATAGCTCAGATAGTCCTTGTGAACTGCGGTCGTAGTACCTTTTCTGGTGGTCATTATGCCTCCTAAATTGTTCTGTAACCTCTCATACCGTGACGAAACGGGGCATAAAAGTGTGGCACAGGCTGGCTGTATAGGCACTGCACTAGATTCAAAACGATATCCGTTGAAGTAGTGTTGCGATTCTCAAATGACATGAGATACGGGTCTTCACCAGTAGTTCTAGCCTTTGATAAAAGTCGGTTGGTTTGCTTCTGTGCCGACTTCGCCTTTCAATTCGATTCAGTGTGATACAGGCTGCTTTGCAGATGCACGACTTCCCACTTGTTTGCCAAAACCTGGAATGTAGCGTTGATACACTAGGGCACATTGTTGGAAACCAGCTCCTCCGGTTTACCGTGCCGCAAGAATTGACCTCTGAGCTTGATGATTACTACTTATGTACTCGTAGTGGTGAGTAAACCGATTTCAAACTAATCCTTTTAGTAATTCACCGTGAGTAAGTAGTCTTTCCCGTTATTACAGAATAAATCGTCCGCCACCTTCTGCCACGGTCGGTCAGGGACATCATGCAGCCTCATTGGTTCCCTCGTCTGCCGGAGAATGCGCACCTCTGAAGAGCTGCAATAGTGTGAAACACGTCTGGTGTTTTTGCGGACTAGACTGTTCTATGTAGTAGCTTGTGAGCTACTAGGGTGAATATCTACATAAATTATACTTGTCACATACTTGAGGGCGATGAACGCATTTCAGAATTTATCTTTGCAGTGATGACAGGATCAGCATGCAGCTTCGCGTGAATAAAAACCATCATAGACTAGGAGTTCATACCGAAAATTGAAGTAGGGAGTTAGTTCTTCTGCAGCCGTCTCTTTGTCTCTGGCCGCCCACGTTGTATAACGTCTCGCAAAACTGAAAACATTGCATATTCACCTCTTTAGGTTTTTATTTCATTCAGACGATCTTCCGTGTCTGCCAATTGCTGTACTAGGTTTACTACTTTAGCCTCTTCCGGATTATACTCGGCTACCGTCAGCTGAGCTCTTGACAGCGTATCCGCGACAAACATCTGTGCACATGGCATGTACACAATATCCAAGTGGAACTTTTGAAGTCGAAAAACCATACACTGAAGGCGACGAGGAATGGCCCGGCAGCCATTTACTGGCAGTCGAAAAATCGTTTCGTGATCGGTATACACAGTTGACTTTCTTCCGAAAGTATATTAGTTGAAATGCACCATGGCATAGATTACAGTGATTGTCTCCTTATCAATCTGCGCTCAGCACTGCTCGGCCGCTCTGAGTGCTCGATGGCAGAAATACAAGGGCTTCCCATACGGTAAGAGAGCAGCAATTATGCCCTCCTGCACACTGTACCTTCAGAATCTTCGCTGGATAGTAGTACACGATTGCAAACGCGTTGCTGATAGGGCGCTTAATAGTTTCGAATGCTATTTCCTGTTCTTTTCACCAACTTCATTTTACTCCTTTGTAAGTTAGCTTCATGATCTGCGTCATGATGTCAGCGAGTCTAGGCATAGAAGGGTACAACTCATTCGCTACACCGTTCAAACAATGGATTCCCTTCACATCAGATTCAGATTCCGATTCAGCTGGGAGTGGGACGATAGCAAAATCCCTTGAGTGTTTGTTCTTGGGGATAGTTGAGCCAGGAAATGATAAGGTGCTACGAGGTCTTGATGGATCTAAAACGAAAAACCCGGACCGCATCCTAGACAACCAATTACTGCCCATGTTTCCTGCACTAGCAGGCCCGCTGTGTAGATCACGTGAAGTAAGGAAGACGTAGAAAGAAAATGGAAGATAAAGTAGAGTCGTTTAAATGAAGGAGAAAACCCAAGAGTGAGGAGAATGCCAGAATATGAACGCAAAGTTGAAAGATGGATATGGTCAGGAGAAGGGAAAGGTTTCGTGTTGCTACCCAAGAGCGTCTAATTGACACTCGAAACCCTTACCCGTAGGTTCACTGACTGCACAATACGAAAGCGTGTTCCAGCGCTTGATAGCTACGCGATAACCTAGTTCCCGCCCTGATTCGGTCGGGATGCGGCTTGTGCCCCTTCATGGGACGGCCGCAATGATAAGGCAATCTAGCCGGGCTAAATAGCCAAATCAAGTCTCGTCCAACTTTCTCTGTTAAAAAGCGGTAAGGGTTAGGTCTTCTCGAATCCATCGATAGTGCATTGAATACATACCCAAACTAAGTAAGACATTCGGGGTACGTTTGCCCCCGTAACCCCTCAACCAATTTGGCACATACTAGTAAAACCCTCTCCAGCTCCATTTTGTCCCGAACAATGTAGGGCGAGTAAGATATGAAGGAAAGCTGCGAACAGCTTCATAAATATGTCGGCAGTTAAGACCCCTAGAGAACAGCGTATTAACCACAACATGCTAAGACTCTCACTTGCGGCCTTCTTCCAGTTGTCACCAGAATGCAAAGACGAGGAGTGGATGACGCCTATGTCTACCCCGTTGCAAAGAAGAGGGAGTTCGACCCCACCGAGCATGTTGCTCGAAGGTGGGACATTTACAGCATTCCATAGCTTAAGGCCACCAGTAAACATTAGCAATGTTACCCCAAGCTCACCAGGGAGATCGTTTACGTAGACGGAGAACAGCATCGGTACAAGGACTAAACTCTGTGGGACACCGCTAAGGATCGCTTGCCTAAAGGATAAACTGGGATCTACACGATATCTTGGAACATATTTGGAACCGATCAGGAAGTCATCATTTCAGAAAACTTGGTAGATGATGATGATGTACCATCATAAATATATTAACCGGTTGTCTACAATGTTTTCAGAACTGCGACTTACACGTACATACTGCTTGCTTCCCTGTAACAATGCAGATACTCAGTGAAGGGCGCTGCTAGATACGCCGTAAGATCTCAGCTTTTGTGAGAGCCTCAAGTGGGGTACCTTATCAACTGCTTGCGAGAAGTCGACGAAAAGTCCATCCACTACGTAGCCATTGTCTACTGCTTCGGCCCAGGCTTCACGAGTAACCAACAAATTAGTCAGACGCGAAAACCCCTTCAGGAATTCGTGTTGTACACTACTGAATAGATTAAATCGATTCCACTGGCCTTACGACCCATCCCTCTTCAGCATTTCAAGCAGTTTGACCACGACGCTAGTCAGATTAACTGTCCTTTAATTTGCGGACGGATTCCTGTCGCTATTGTTGAAGATAGGACAAATGACAGCCTCCTTCTATTCAGAAGGTAAATGTACAGCTGTAAAGTGACTTCTGAAACTCCATGTTCAGCGGTCCACTTAGTTCCACCACCAACACATGCAGATGCTTCGGGTGAGTTGAATCCGGCCCAGCTGCTTTAGAACCGCTCAGTTCTTGCAGCAGCCTAAGGACTTACGTATCCACCACAGTAAATTCAGCTAAATAAAACCCTAGCGAACTCTGAGGACAAGTTCATCGCTAGTCAACACAGCATCACAAATCAAAGCCTCGGCGTACTGCTCACCAAGTACATGAGTCTTGTTCGAGTCTCCGTAGGCATGAATTCCATCAGCCTGCAGCAAAGTTAGAATTACCAATTTTGAACCACAGCGCCTCTTAACATCAGCGAAGTACTTCTTCGGATTTTCCGAAGCTCCACCAGTCAACATATTTTCGTACAACAGCCGAGTTTTCCTCAACTGTTGTTTACAACTATTTCTAGCCTCACGGTACCTATCATATGTGCTAGTTGATGTAGCCGCATGGTAGGTCCTCCAACACCAAGATCGTTTCTGGGGCAGGTACTTGCCAGTGGTATCTATCCACGGGGGACGTACTCGTGTCTTTTTCTCCTCGTAAGTAGGATGTAGGGAACTGACACTTTCGTGAGATAAGAATTGAATTTATCCCAGACCACCTGAACCGTAAAGGCCACCGAAAATTTGTAAAGCAACCCAGAAGCCTTGCTACACATTGCCTGATAGTTAGCACGCCATATGTTTGGATACGGTTTAGCGATGCTCCGGCAACATCTGGTCAGAGCACAGCTGAATGATACACTGACATGATCACTGGCACCTAAGGGAGAGCTGTAAGTGGTGTCACCTACGAAGTCTAGTGACTTGGCAGAAACTAGGTCCAAAACAGACGGTAGTTGAGCATCCATGTAACTAGCTGGGAGGTCCACGAACTGATGCAACGGTACTTGCAGCGTAAGCTCAAGGAGATCTGCACCGAAAGTACCTTTCGCAGAGTTACAAAAAGATCTGTCCAGCAAATTTCCGGTATAGTGAAATCACCCAGTATCAAATATCTGTTTGCAGATTGGGAGGGAATAAAGTCAAGCACCTCTTTTGACGTACTCCTAGGGCTTCTATACACATTTACCACTGTAAGTTTAGCCAAGGAAGTGCTAATCACTACCGACAGAGGTTCGACAGTTTTATCTCGCGACTGAAACATGTGGGTACGCAAAATCTCAAGTCCACAACTGAAGCAAAGAGCAACACTTCCGCCTTGTCGGCCAGCGAAGCCATCATATCGAAATGCTGCGTAGCCAGAGAGATGTACTTCACCGTCTGTGATATCCTGAGATAGCCACGTTTCAGTGAGTGCGAGTATATCCGGATGAGACCCACCTACAATCAGACTTATCTCACATCTTATTCCTTAGGCTACACAGATTGCTTAGCACTATTTGAAGGTATTCGTAATGTCTAGCCCTGGATCGTGTGCTACCGGGACTCGCACTGGTGGGGCTAACAAGGACAGCTGGCTGACCACCCAAAAACCCACCAACCAGAGGCTGTGTTCACCGATCGCTCGCCTGGTTTTGAGACATTGATGGTCTCTTTTAGCTTCAGCTTATTTGCTAGCGATAAGTCTGGCTGAACGCTAACATTAGTATCCTTCAATTAGAAAGCAAACTGCAATAGCGCGTTGCGTTCCTCAGGGGTGGATAGGACTACACGAAGTAATTGGGGTCGAGGGTTTGGGGGGGTTAACTGGGACGTTACCCAATCTAGTCAGTTTTCTGACAGTAACACCGGGAAACCCAGACAAAAGAAGCTTCGTTAAGCACATTTTAAACAACTATAGGTCATCCAACGTATGTTCAGCATGAAGTGCGGCAGTGGATAACACTGCGTTACGGCATATCACGCTGCCATCCATGAGAGAACCACCTCAACACGGTGTATTTGCCCCACGAGTTTTTGGAATTACATGAAAAGCAATTGGCTTAGCCGCGGACACTGAGACTTGGTCTACGTTAACAGATGACGCTGAATCAACTGTAGCGTACGTCTTATGCTCCACCTTGTTTGACTCATCATTCTTGAAGGCGTTCGAAGAGGCTTGAAGAGTACAGGCAGCTTCGTTTCGATTTTTCGTTCGTCCTACAGACGAAGAAGCTCGTGGCTCAAGGTCGATGTCCACCTCTATGACCATTATCCCCGGAAGACAGGGTGAGGTATTGGAAGTAGGCACCTCCGCAGTTTGCTTAGCACGCGGTGGAGACATCTGGTGATTTTTACCCCTGTCTGCAGAGCCTTAGATGAAGCTGAAGTAATTTCAGCAACAAGGGGTGTTTCCAAATCAGGCGCTTGAATCTTGAGCGTTTTCTAACCTCCCGGCTTGGGAGCGGTGGGTCTGCGCGCATTCCTTGCCCACTTTCGCTTATTCTTTTCTGGCCCAGGAGCCCGTGACTCGCCTTCCATTTTGGGTGGGTCAAAAACTCGTTCAAGGCATTACAGTCAGTTACCTCAATGTGAACTGGAGCGTCCGGTAGGATGAAGGACCCATCAACGGATGAACTATCAGTACGGGACAGTAGGCTATAGCGTTTTCATTCGCAGTACTCAGGGATTTCATAATCAAATCCACTTTAGTGTTGAGCGAGGCAAGAGGCAAGCTCGGCTAACGTTTTTTCAACAACCGTAAACCTGGATGCCAGTGCTTTGAATTCAGCACAGGTGGGAGCTGGGGGCTTAGCTTTCTGGGAGCAGCATTCAACGCACCTAGAAAAGAAGTTTTCACTGGTTGATAGTCTTTCGTACTGGTTCGCTCGGAAGGAGGTACAACTTTTGTGATACCAGCAGGAGCAAACATCACACTGCATACCATCAGATGAATCCGTAACTGGCTTTGATTAGATAGAATTGTCGTTAGTTGCATTTGACTCATCAAACCAGGACCCCAGGATTTCATCCGCCTTGTTTTTAGCGAGACGACGGTGTTTGAAGTGGAAAGCGGAGCAGAATTTAAAAACACCTATACAACCGTAAAAGGGCCACAAGAAAAAGGTCAAACAGGGTGTAAGCCGGTATAAAAACGGGAACAACAGTAAAAATTACCAGTAAGGCTCAAGGAGAAGCTATGTCCAGTACTATCGTTCACAGCCAATTGTGAAAGATAGAACGGCTCTGGAAAATGTCCAACGATCATTTACCAAGCTGGTCATAGAGCGCTGCTCAAACCTGACTTATATGATCACGGTCGAAAACTCCAACTGGATCCTCTTTGGCTGAGACGTTCAAAAAACAACCTCGTTCTCTTCTACAACATTATAAACCAACGAATTTACGCAGACAGCACCGCACTTGAACTACAGAAGACTGCAGTCTACCCCACAAGTAATGGCGGCTATTTGGTATGCGCAAACCTTCAAGTCATAAACTCGATCGAATTCATTCTCATTGAGATACACTGATCTGTGGAACAAACTACCCCTACAGACTCGCATGAGTGCAAGCTATGTCACATTACGAAATTCACTTCGGACGTTCCTCACTATACCAAATGAGTTGAAGATCTTTGATTCATAGTAAACTCTAGAAACATTGACAGAAGCTGGTATAAAAAACATATGAGCAGATATCCGCTTACAACTAGCTTAGCCACCACATGCCATTGCTTACAATACCAAATCCTGTCTGTGCAGCCTAGTATCCCCTCCCCTTTATTCTCTATTCCTGAGCTCCACAAACTAGAAAATGCTGATACAAGCATCCGTAAATTTTACATATTAGGTGCGCGGGTTTAGGACCTGTGAAAAAAAATCATGATCTGAAATACTATTAATAAACTTTGCTTTACTGTTATGATTTACTCCGCGTAAACAATGAAACCTATTCACTATACAAGTGATCTGTCCCAGTTATGAGGCCGTGTACCGACTGTCGGTAAATATACAAATTTATTTGTTTATTTATTTATGTGCTACTATAATCGATCCAAGATACCATTACTCAAAAGAAATTTGACAATTGTCAAATTTCGTTTCAAGTGCTTAAGCAAACACCGTTTTTCACAATATTTCAGCCAAAACTGCTCGAGCAGTATGGCATGCCAAAAATCGAGTTACAGCGTAGTACTTACAGTGTTTCACATTGGGAGGCTTCTCTCGAATTACCTTACTTTTTCCTTAGTTGATCCTGAATACTTAAGTTGTTAGCAGATGCCTTTGAAAATCCCCTCCCTCTTTCTAAATATCACTTTTCTCAAGTTTAGACTAGATATCCTTTTTCGTACAACGCTGCTAGAAACGGCAGAGATTAGCCTCAAATCTTTGTATAGACCAAACGAAGCCTGGGCTAAGTCATCGCACGAGATGGGAGCAGGGAACTGTAGGCAAGGAAACCCATACTATTCGCATGGTCTGTGCAGAGAAATTAAAACGTAACTCCTGGTTACCGTGGTTCTATAAGTCAAACGAATCACAGTAATTAACTTACGAATAGGTTTGCGAAAGTAATGGGTAAGGGCGAAAACTGGGAATCATGCGGCGACGTGGAGAAACGGTACAGCGTAGAAGTTTGCTACTCGGCAGTCTGTCAAGTCTGCAATGTTTGACTTTGAGGATTCAAGAATATACCGGTAATACGAAGTGAAAACGTAAAGGGCCTCAGTACGCATGTGTTTAAGCAAACAAGTGCAAATTTCTGTACGGATAGGCGTAAGCCTTCGGGCAAAGGGATATTATGTCCTCAATAGGTAAACCAGTTTGATTGAATGTACAAATTCTCTTTTGGTTTTACACTACCCCGGCGGTTCTCTATCCTCTTCATTGGCTTCCACAGCCTCGTCGTCCTCTTCCTCGTATGCTTCTACCAATCAGAATTTTCTGACTTCCTTTCGCAGGGTACGGTTGCTTGTCCTCACCAACGCATGTCAAACCAGTTGGTCTTTGCCTTACATGATTTCTTCCACGACTGCCTTCGACCACAGATCTCTTGAGGTGCGTAAACAGCACACAGTAACTAGATCACTCTGCCTGAGCTCCCTTAATTTATTTAACCAGTACTGTCTCTCCTGTAGTTTCTGTAAATACAGTCTAATCCATCTCCGTCAAAACATATCGAAAATATGTCTAACCTGTCTCCATCTTTTAGTCAGTTCCGTCGGTAAATTGATCGTTACGTTTCGAAAGGCTGATCATCCGTCATTGTCAACAGTGTCACGGAAATCAGGTGCGTCAAATACCACCACTAGAGGCCTGTCATTCAACATTCTTTCGACTTCCACAAGTGTCGTCTTACACACTTACGATCTCGCCGTTGGGAATCTTAAGCAACAATTCGCGTGTCGATCGAGTTATTCGTTCCTATCTCTTGTGACAGCATGGATTTTGTTATCTTCACCTGATTCGAATTCTTCAGGAGGCTGCGTAATTCAGCTTCAACTCGCGCAAATGTACTTCATTATTGCTGTATATGGCCGTCAGCCAACAATATTTAGCCGAAAAACTCGAAAATGCACACAGAAAGGAATCGTTATCCATGGAATGGGAAAACTTAGTGTGAACCGCTCTTGTAGTCAAACAGCTGAATAGACATCCATAGCTGTTTTCATACACACGGCCGCATCATACCATGAAAGGTCCAAAGTAATCAACTTCAATGGCCGTAAATACTGGAAGGAACGTCAAACACTGACAAGCTATAATCGACACCATCAGCTGTCTCAATGGTATTGCATGGTTTAGACGTCATCTTGCACAGCTGAACAGCACATACGGTGGAAACTTCTCCTACGATCTACTAACGTTGCTGAAGACCATACAGTGTATGTTGAACTCCAGAGTGTCCATTGGCGTAATTATAATAGAATATAAGAAGACGAGTGACAAAATGATGACCCGGAAGTGAAATCGAATGTCACGCTTCGAACGGCATCTAGCTTTGAATCAATCTTCCCCCTTTCGGACTATATTGTTACTGATGAAAGGAGTAAGGTCTTTCAATCAGCACGACATCAGTTTCAACTTTTTTACTGCTGACTTGGGCTCGTCGTGTGAAAGCAGACAAATCTCTTCCGCGAAGACTTCCACTTGTAACTGTAGAATAATCCGAAGCGTAGCTTTGGAATTTCAACACCCTCCGTCGCACCTGGTTGATAGGGTGCAGCACTGTTCAGAAACTTTGCTACGAAATGAGAGTTAAAACGCAGTGGGGTGATGAATTATTTACGCAGCGAAGTCCAATTAAGGCAGCTTTTAAATTTAGTTGTCCAAGGTTATTCCAAGTTGGCGAAAAGGACATGACTAGTATTAGGCTAAAATTATTACAGCAGCAATTCACCCAAGTTCACCGGAGGTATGGGCTACGAGGATACAGCCTGAAAAAAATATTCCGGACTGTGCAACCAAATGTTTCTTTAATTCTATTGGGAAAAATCAATTCCTCGTGAAGCTATATCATCCGGGTTTTGCTTCGTTTACGTAATGCAGCTGACTCGGATGAGAATACTGATATATGATAGTAACTCGGTTAGTAACATGTCGGAGACAGCACTGGAGAGTTATTTCCTCAGGGACTTTCGCTACCGTTCGCACGGTAAGTGCCGTAGTAGCAAGCTTTAATCTTTGTAGAGACAAAGCTCGAACAGGACAAACCCTGGATTTCCCAATAATCACATAGGTATTAACACTGCCTTCGACATTTTCGCCTAGCAAATAAAAAGCTGCACGGTAGCCGATCTCACATGCATCTGAATCATAGTGTAAATGTACGGAAGATGTACTGCATCCAGACGGAGTGACTCATCGTTCAACGGAAAGGCTGTTTACTCCATGCGTGCTCAACGACCATTGGTTCCAATTCCGTCGATCTTTTTTGGAGCTGGTCCCATTCCAATCCATCTTCTTTATTACGAAATTTTGTAAAAGATGCTTTGCTGGCAACAGTGCTGGTATGATGAGGCGGAGCGGATTATAGACGGAAGCGTCAAATGAGAGTATGGCCCTGCGACTTAACACTTTAACAATATTGTGCAGATTGAAAGTTATGCGGTCCTGGGTGGCGTTCCAGTTTAAACTAAGAGCACTTTCAACGCATCTGTCGTCAGTCAGATGTCGTATACTGGGAGCCTTCAGTTCTCCCTGTGGCAAATGCGCGATAACCTCGCTTCGATAACTGATTCATTTTATTAAATTCATTCCTCCACTGGCTAATATATGGGTGAGATGTTTGATGAGTTCTATCGCTTCCTGAATAGATTCAATACTGAAGTGGTAATAATCAAACTAGAAACAACTTCTTGCGACTTTGATTACCTCCGAGTGCAATTCGCCTGAATTATCGGTAACTAGGCGACAAAGTAACTCCAAACGGATGTAATGTCATGCGATATTTGTTAGAAGATAAGTGGAGATTACCTTTCTTCCACCATAGAAACCGCAAATACTTCTTGTCACGAATGGGAACCTTGATTTGGTAAAACATTGCTGCAACGTCGGAGGTGATCGCGATTTAGCAGGGTCTCGACAGCAAGGGAGAACCAACTAAACTTTTAGGCAAATCGGGATCACGCAAAAGTTGTTCGTTGAGGGAATTCCCGCTGTAAGGAGTCTGAAAATCGAAAAACTCTCTACTTTACCCGGTTTACGCTGACGCGATACTGAGTGAGGTGGTAGATAGCAGGTTACTTCTTTAATCTCTTCTTCGTGAAGTAGAGTCAGTTCGGCGTATCATTCAGCTACATCTTCTTCCGCTGCCTTTGTGCATGCCTCGAGTAGCGTAGCATCCCTATCAGTCGCTTCTTCAACAGTGCGAGTCTCGTCAATGTGAACTGTCTATTATCTGTTTACCATGGTCCCTCAGGTTGTCATGATAATGCGATCTCATAATGACCGCCGAGTCTTTGCAGGGAAGTTTCCATGAGTTTGAGTACACACCTGACGTTCATGGACATGACCAATCTGGCGCTGTCAAAGCCGTCGAAATCGGTTTCATACTTTTATTCGAATAAATATTGTATGTCGGTTGTTTCGCGGCGAACCGAATTTATCTTCTATAGTGCTCCTCTACAACTACCGCAGATTGATCTGCAATGAACTCGAGTTGATTGCTGGGACCCAACCATATCCAGTCCAATGGGGTTCTAAGAGCATACGGATCACGGCACTCCCTGGCCGCGGATCCAACACCCAGTGTAGATATAGGTTATCACTTCCGATCAGAAGCACTATCTTACCCTTCGTTCCTGGAATAGGCAAGTCGCATAAGTGGGGCCATCTTTAGAAATCCATTCTTACTGGGCAGGTACCAAGTGTTTTAGTGATACGACTGACTGACCTGACGGAATTTAACCGGACTGCCTCACCAACATCTATTGACTCAACAGTTACACTAACCGACTTCGACCTTGCCTGGCACTGATCAGGGAAGGTACATAGGTTCAGTGTCTTTATTAACACTTGCAATCCGATATTTTGAATCAAGTGGAAATCTATCAATGAAGTGTCTGACCGTTATCCAGCAAGTCTAGCGTCAGAACGGTTCCAGCAGGACCAGAAACTAAAACGGGCAATACACCAAGTGAAACAACAGGCTTTCCGGCATGACAGAGAGAAACTAGCTCCTTCGGTAATAATTGTCGCGAGATTCTTCTTATCCTGATTGGCATGTGTTAACGGGTGATGAAGTAGTCTACAGTTTATTAATCCACAGTAGTTTCTTGACCGGCAGCTATGTAAGTCATGATTCGGTGTAAGACACTGTCGGCACAATTAGTGCAAATAACAGAATTTCAGACGCCCGTTGTAGTTTAGTTTTTGGAATTCAACACATTGATCCAGATAATGAGGTTGTGCACAAGAAAAGTATTTAAGAAAAAGCCGTCCTATGGGTCTTACGACGTTCGAGTAAGCGGCACCACCTCGGGGATTTAACCTGCTACTTCCATCAGTGTTAACATCGGGTCCGAAGGAGCGTGGGATAAAGACAGTTGAGCATCGACGACGTTGGCTATTTTATCCACGAACCCGGTCAAATCACTAAAATTTGGTTTTCTTTCCGTCCGCATAACCCTAGCGTTATGCTCGACCCAATGACTTGCAAATGGTCGGGCACTCCTCCAAATATTGCTCTAATTGTTCGCGACGTCTTCAAATAAGCTTCATATCTTGACTACTACATAGTGAAGCAACAGGACACCAGTTTCACTGTTAAACATGAGTGGGCTGCAAATGCATTGGGTTTAATATTAGGTCCATCAGCTAAAGCATTGGCATGGGTCCTTGCTATCATATGAGTTCGTCCAAACAGCTTAAGCAACCAAATAATTGTTTCTTCTAAGGCTTTAACAGCAATACTGTATTTAATGCAATGTGGAGCGTCGGATCGAAATTTTTCGGGTAGCGTTGGCTTCAAAGCATAGCATGCGAATCCAGTATCGAGCTGGATCACCATAAAACGTGATCAGCTCTTACTTAGGGAGACAAGACGTCGTATTCGGACCGAAACAGTTGGATTTGGATTCAGGAAAACACTTAGTGGCAACATGTGAATCCAACTTGAGGTCTGAGCGGCGATCTCGAACCTCCGAACCTTAGCCAGCGAACGGATCATCCAACCGCGCCACCGACGACATGCGTCAAGCGTAAGTTATTGGTTTTAGAGAAGATGGTCGAAGTGCAACATCATAAGGAATACAACAAACATCTTAATTCAAAGTCAGTCCTTTCATTAATCGGCTGATCTGACGTAACATCGTTTCCAAAACCATAATCATCTTTTTATTGCTTAGCCTGCGGACGCATCTTAGTCAGAGGCGGCTAAGCATTCTAATCCGGGTCTAGGCAACCTGTAATTACTCAGGACCAGTAGCATCGACGGTAGCATGGTAGTCCTTAGCGTAAAAGCAGAAACAGATATTATTGCACTTTTAACCATGTAAAAATTATACGAAGCTTGGACTAAATAATCGCACGAGAGGGGACCAGGGAACTGTAGGCAAGGAAACCCATACTATTCGCATGGTCTGGATAGAGAAATTAAAACGTAACTCCTGGTTACCGTGGTTCTATAAGTCAAACGAATTACAGTAATTAACTTACGAATAGGTTTGTGATAGTAATGGGAAAGGGCGAATACTGGGAATCATGCGGCGACGTGGAGAAACGGTACAGCGTAGCAGTTTGCTACTGGACAGTCTGTCAAGTCTGCAATGTTTGACTTTGAGGATTCAAGAATATACCGGTAATACGAAGTGAAAACGTAAAGGGCCTCAGTACGCATGTGTTTAAGCAAACAAGTGCAAATTTCTGTACGGATAGGCGTAAGCATTTGGGCAAAGGGATATTATGTCCTCAATAGGTAAACCAGTTTGGTTGAATGTACGAAGTTCGCCTAGGACTTTACACTCTTTTTCTCTCAAACCATAGACCAAGACAACCTCCGCCTTATCTACCCCGATAGTGGGGCAGTGTGCGTCCCACAAGGCTCGGTTCTAGGACCAACACTTTGCTTCTTCTTCATAATCGACTTGGTGGGTGTGATCGGCTCAAACATTTTGCTCTTCGCGAAAGATCTCCAAATCTGGCCGACTATTAGGATGGTAAATGACCACCTGACAGAACAAGGTGAACTCGACAGGGCTAATATTTTATCACTTCGGTATGTGCTGGAGTTCAGCGTTGTATACGCTGAGTACCGAGCATACGCCACCAGAGAACGTACTCATACCAACTAGGAAGAGGCTCATTGCAACTAGTCTCCAAGGAAATTGATTTCTGTGTGCGCGTGAAGGCCGCGCTCGGTTACCCAAAGCTATCCGAAAACCAGCAATGAAAGCCAATCAGCACTTGGGTCTCCTTCGGAGAGCGTTTGGGCGGTTTGATCCTACCAGCTTTTCGCAAATTATTAACGCTTAGGTGAAGCCACATGTTGACTGTGCCATCCAGGTCTGGCATATCTCATAAAAACATGACCTTGCTAAACTTGAGATTGCACAAATAAGAGAACCAAAAGATATAAGTGATTACCAGTGATTGCCAGTCGACCAGTCAACCGACTGGGTTAGTCAGGTCGCAATCATTAGCAACAAGACGGGCGAATTGCGCGTGTGCATTGACCAGAAACTGTTGAATGAGGCCTTACGTAGAGAGCATTATGCGCTAACTAGCCTAGGAGACATTTTGCCTCGTTTAGCCAAAGGTAAGTGTTTAACGAAGGTAGACCTGCCTTCCGCATTCTGGCATATGGTTCTAGATAAAGAATCCAGCTTTTTTGCACTACTTTCGACACCCCGTTTGGTCATTATCCTTGGCTGTGATTACCGATGGTTTGAAGGTTTCAAGTGAAATTTTCCAAATGCGATAAGTGCAAAAGATAGACGATTTAGATCAATGGATAAAACAGTGGATTTAGCACGAGTAAACATCAAAGCTTGCCAGTTCCCGCAAGTACACAGTGAAAACAGAATGTAAATGAAAAACAAACAGAAGTAAGGCATATCGGTGGACTCATCAAAGTTTCACTTGTACACGTAGTTTAGTTTTTCATGATGTATCTCTGTAACGTTGGTTACGTCTTGTAGAGCTTATCATGTAAGATTTCATCCAGCTGAGTTTTGAACTCAGTCAACGCAACAGCGGAGATGACGTAAATTTGGAGAGTCTTATGTCACTGGGAGACACAAAGTGAGAAAAATGCCGGTTGCATCCCAGTTGGCTGTACTGTGTGGCTATATTCAAGTGATGGCCTCGGAGTGGGATACTGTGACTTAATTTCAATAAGTGTTTAAATGCGTTATTTAGGCTCTTTATGGTCTGAGACACCAAAAGCCGATCACCGAGCAGGCGACGGTACTGACCTCCGAAAACGCCTAAATCTGTAGTCGATAATGGTAAGGGTGGTGGGTCAGGCCCTTATGTATTTTGATGTACGCATGAGTAGGGGATTTGTATGTAGATCATTGAGGTTCATCACAGCCAGCTTTCAAATTAGATAGTCGTCCACATGCTCGGAAAAGCATTAGACTGAAGTTTCCGCCTGTTGGACATAATCAGTAGTGCGCATCCAACGGCTCCTTCAGGATTCGAACCCATGACCACCAGCGGCTTGCACCGCCAGTCAGCAGCTTATGTCACTGGGCCACGGGGGACAGCTTCGGACCGTCATGATTTACAAGCCAACTGTTAGGTAGCGCGTCTTATCCTCCACTGCCATGCAAGTTACGAACGTTCCAGAGGACAGGGTTGGCCCCGAAAGACACGACGTTCACTAACAGTATCTATGTACGACACTGTATTTAGAAACTGTTAGGTGGATATATTTGGACATGCGCATGCGTAGGGGATTTGGATATATATAGCGGAGGTTCATCATAGCCAGTTTCTAAATCAGATAGTCGTCCACAAGACCGGAAAAGTAATAGACTACAGGTTTAGTCTAGTACTTTTCCGGGCATGTGGACGACTATCTAATTTGAAAGCTGGCTGTGATGAACCTCAATGATCTACATACAAATCCCCTACTCATGCGTACATCAAAATACATAAGGGCCTGACCCACCACCCTTACCATTATCGACTACAGATTTAGGCGTTTTCGGAGGTCAGTACCGTCGCCTGCTCGGTGATCGGCTTTTGGTGTCTCAGACCATAAAGAGCCTAAATAACGCATTTAAACACTTATTGAAATTAAGTCACAGTATCCCACTCCGAGGCCATCACTTGAATATAGCCACACAGTACAGCCAACTGGGATGCAACCGGCATTTTTCTCACTTTGTGTCTCCCAGTGACATAAGACTCTCCAAATTTACGTCATCTCCGCTGTTGCGTTGACTGAGTTCAAAACTCAGCTGGATGAAATCTTACATGATAAGCTCTACAAGACGTAACCAACGTTACAGAGATACATCATGAAAAACTAAACTACGTGTACAAGTGAAACTTTGATGAGTCCACCGATATGCCTTACTTCTGTTTGTTATGCATTTACATTCTGTTTTCACTGTGTACTTGCGGGAACTGGCAAGCTTTGATGTTTACTCGTGCTAAATCCACTGTTTTATCCATTGATCTAAATCGTCTACCTTTTGCACTTATCGCATTTGGAACATTTCACTTGAAACCTTCAAACCATCGGTAATCGCAGCCAACGATAACGATCAAACGGGGTGTCGAAATTAGTAAAGAAAGCTGGACTCTTTATGTAGAACCACGTGCCAGAATGCGGAAGGCAGGTCTACCTTCGTTAAACACTTACCTTTGGCTAAACGAGGCAAAATGTCTCCTAGGCTAGTTAGCGCATAATGCTCTCTACGTAAGGCCTCATTCAACAGTTTCTGGTCAATACACACGCGCAATTCGCCCGTCTTGTTGCTAATGATTGCGACCTGACTAACCCAGTCGGTTGACTCGTCGACTAGCAATCACACCCTCTCTCACTAATTTGCTCACTTCAGTGGCGAACCTGTCACGCAGTGCAATTTTAACTCTCCTAGTTGCTAGCTCTGTCGGTCGTATCAAAGGGTCTAAGGACAAGTGAGCGCTCCCCGCTAACTTTCCCAAACCTGAGCCAAACACAGACGGACACTGCTCACTAATATCAGTTTTTCCTTGACAAACATGCGCAAAGCGATCATGATTAAAAGCAACAAAACCGAGAGATTGGATAGAATCAATGCCGATAATCGGCGTGAGCTCCTTCTTCACGATCCAAAACTCCAGTCTACGTGATGCTGCATGTCCTGGGTTAAGCATTTCTACGGTAACCGAGCCTTTCGAATGAAGTCTGAAACCATTCCACATGTGCAGGCAATGTTGATCGCATCGAATGCTTACTACAGGATGGTGCTTCCTTGGTAGAATCTTGACAGTAGCACCCGTGTCAAACTGAAATCCTACGGCTTTGCTTGAGATCAAAAGTCTTGCTTAGACACATTTTTATACCCTCCGAGACATGTTACCAATTGAAAGTTTTACGTTCATGGGTGATTTGTCACAAACGAATGCACTCACGTTCTTTGACTGGTAACAAGGAGAAAAGTGGTTCCTTTTTCCAAATCTGGTGTATTTCCGTCCCCATGCCCGGCACTGTTCGCGGTTGCTTGGTTGTCACGTAGCGCTAATTCTACTGATCTCCTGTCATACGTTGGTCCGCTTACTTTTTCTGCATCTTGAAACAGTACACCATTTTACATCAGTCGCAAATTTCATTTGTTGGCATTGATAGATGGTCAAGGACTCGCTGCTTCAGATACCGAGGCACTGATAAAACGATAAGTAGCGTTGTGGCAAAAGCTATTTGTCGTACTTTCACCATCGATTTCTAAAACGATCCAATCGTGTTTGAACCTTTCGCCTATGCATTTACGGAAATTGCAGGACAGGGCCAAAATCTTCAGTTCAGTGATGTACGCATCGACAGATTCATTTGAGTCTCTGGTTCACGTCAACATAAGATAGCGTTGAAAGGTCTCGTGAGTTTGGCTTTCGCAAAATTCACTGAACCTTCAATGAGTACCTCCAAATCACTGGAATCTTTACCTCCTTCGTATTGCAATGTCTCTTGCCCAGGGCGCACGTCATCCCCGGTTGCATCTCGAAACATGACCAACCGAAACGCCATCGGTTGCAAGTCCAACCGTACTTGGGTGCAGAAATCATCCACTTGCTCCTTCGTAGATACCAAATAATTGCCAAGTTCCGTTTATGCATGTCCTATGGGCAGGTATTTAAACAACTGATGGTCGTCCAAGCAGCATCTGGGTGCGGCCGGCAGACTTCGTGTTGGTCTTCTTTGGCACCATGTTGCCGAACTCAGACTTCAGGGAAAAGCGTTTATTCGGCAAAGTCATCTCAGGGAAAATTACCGCATGTTTTGCAAGCCAAGCACCTCGATATAAGCTGTACGTTCACAAGCTTAACTAACGATCCTTCTGAGTCCACCACGATCCTCCTTTGACTCAGTTAAAACGGTGGTTTCCTCACATGAATGGCGGCCAATCTGTGCCTAGTAATCGAACCTGTTACGCCCGTCTCACATTGGCTGGCTGGCTCATTCGGTTGATTCATCCGTTCAATCTGAGCTGGCAATTTCATTACACTGTGGTTACGAGATACTTCTTCATCTTCCATAATCTCTAGGCCATGCATCAACTGACTTGCACCCGTTACAAAATATGAAGTAATTGCTGAACGGAAAACTTGTTCTTGACGGTGAGGCTCTGATTTATGAGGCAAGGTCACAGCTTTTAGCCCTAGGTTGCTACTTCTAGAAAGGTGGTCCATTCAGCTGCAGAAGATGATATCTGAGTTTTACCTAAGTGAATGAGGAATAATATCTGTCAGTTTAGCTGTTCTCGATGCACGGAAAGTTGGTCGCCGGAAATCTTTAGTAAACATCCCACATACTTCCTTGCCTAGGCCTACACTGTATTCACCAACACCAAATATTTTCTCTGGCACCGAACTCATGACACACGACAAAAATTTGAATACGCACCCCCTACTTATGTCTCTATGCTTATTAATGAATGTCAACCAAACACTTGCTGGTCCATATCGAAATGCATCTACAGAAAACGACGAGTGCGTCACTGAACTATTCATGGTATCTTACTGTGCGTTTAAAATACAAGTTAGTTAGCCCATCACCACTTAGTGTTAGCAGAAGTTTCTATCCGCTTGATCCGATAGCTTTAATATTATAAAACATCGAATCGAATAGATCTGGATTTAAACTGGGACATTATGACATTGAAGTAAGCTCGTGTCGTGCAAGGTATATGTGGGAAACGATCAGGCAGCTGTCCGTTGGGGCTCTAGAGCATTGCCCAGCTTGGTTTTACAGCTGCGTGAGAAAAAATGTAACGAGTGCAGTGTTTCCGCACTCCGACTATCAAATCAATTCTCATGACGCATTCACACCGATCTACTGTGTCCCGGGACGTTACACACTGGCAGTCGGTAGCCTGCTGTCGGCAGCAGACGCGATCGCTGAATAAGCTCGTCCATACTTTAACCTTGCCTTGGCCTCAGACCAACTCGACTAACAGTGGCAGTCACACCACTTCACCTGACCTCTCCTCAACTAGACCAAGCACGTAGACTTTCGATTAGTTACTCTGCTTCAGTGACCGCATTTAAACCCATTGTGTCTATGCCAGCTTGTTTTATTGTGGTTGTATTAGTCTGATGATGAAACCCTGAAAACAAGCTTGTTCGCTACTTTCTGTTTCTGAATTACGAGATTGTCACTTAGATGGAGCTGATTATGATATACTTGATTCTGCACGACCCACCTCATGTGTGCCGCTCCTTATTGCAAATCGGAAGCAATACAAACCTGAGTGATCATTCGCTGAAACTCGCAAAACAGTATACCCGTCTGGAGTGTTGCTCATCTACTTTAAGTTTTTTACTTAGCGCTACTCCGGGAGTGTGCTTTGAATTTGTTTGTTGTTAACTGTGGGTGCAATTAATTCACACGTTTTGCAGAACTACAACGGGGCAAACAATACGTCTTTCTTTTCATGTTTAAGATACTGTTTTATTATTATCATATGATTATGATTATGATTATTATTCTTTTATATTCCCTACTAAGTATCCAACAAGACTTGTAAAGCAGGGTTACTTAACCCGTATAAATTAATTGTTTATTGTTCGAGGGATTTAACCTGTTTAATAGGTTGTACAACAGTCCTTTATTGTTTGGTCTTTCCTCGACTACAGATTAAATACGGAATTTCAGCAACAAGCTGCAATCTCTATCAATAAACATTTGAAAATTTATCCTAATCTAAATTCCATTTCCATGGCTCTTTAGACACTCTTTACGACAGGTATGAAGTTGCTCAATTGAGCAGGTCATTTCGGGTGGTACACCTAGTAAAAGTTCTGGCTCAAGCGCTTTTTGATATGAATAAAGGATTTTAAACGACGCTAATCAGGCTATATGAGATTAGTGTGTTGCACGGCAGCGTAAGAACTTAGCACTGAAAGATGTTCGTGCAGGTATCTAAGATATCAAAGGTCATCAGTGTTTGGTCAACACTCCAATGACACAACACACCCAAATCTTGTCACTGAATCGAATGACAATTTCTGCAAATTGAAAGGTGCCGCTTGATTACTCGACTCCCTGCATTGTTGATCCATTGCAGTTGTGCTCCTAAATTTAGTGCACAGATGCTGGTTCACTTACGCATATGGAGCGAGCAAATTTGATACTGTCAAAGCTGCCCTGAGCACAATCGCATTAGGCGCTCATTTGTTTGATGCTGTAGCTTCTCCATGTATGTGGCGCGAAAGTTTCCGTGCCGACCATCAGCTCGATTCATTTTGTTTGCGTTGTATACTTGACTTGTGACTTGGGAACTGGCGCTTCCTGCTGCTCCACAGCAACAAATCGTTGATTATTGTATGACCTAACGGACCTGTTTAAGCATGTTTTATAAATAGTGGCTCTACTGTTACGTCCTTACATCCTAACACTGGATTCGCTCATAGTTACATACTGATGAATCCATCTGGTGGCCACACCAACTTCCGCTGTGGAGAAATTGCTGTACCCACTCAGACAATGAGCTTCAGGCTATCCGGCTCATAATATTAGCCGTACAGTTAACTATCAAGACACCATACATGAGGGGCCTAAGTGTTAAATTCCAGCTGTTGTGGTGGGTAATGACAATAAAGTTGTTCAAATCTGTGGTAGTGCACCGCTAAATTTGTATAAAAGTTGTTCAACTTTCTGCATAACTTGTCCATCAGTAAGCATGCAACTCGATCGTATGATTCCACATAAATTCATACCCGATCAATACTATGCCATTCCAAATGTGAAGCTGTTTCCTGTGTGAACAGACAAGCTTGTGTGCATTGCTATTTTTCTTAGCAAGCCAAAGCGGTAATGAGTGAAACGGACACATCAAACGCGTGCATTTGAAGTGACATAAAAGCCTTGCAGATACATTCCTGCAAGCTAAATTTAGTCTACCTCTCATGAACTGAGATGATTTCAGTCTTCGGAACATTATTGGTAATCAGGACTGTTCGGTAGTAATAAAAGTTAAACATCTGTTTACTTCGTACGAGCGAACATACACATGCTGACAAGATTAGCATCGCGAAGCAGCTAGGCCACATGTGTAGCAGCGGAATGTACTTACGAACGCAGCACTTCGGGAAAATTTTGTCTTTTTGACGCCAGATTTACTTCTCCGTTTGCCACAGAGACGCAAAGTACTCATTGTCGTTCAGTTCAATAACAGACACTTGTTTGGTTAGCAAAAGTTTACGCCATACATTTTGCTTTGTTTAGTTCTTACCGGAGCTTATGGGAAGTACCGTAAAAATTAGTGTAACACCATAACGTTCTTCTGGGAAAACATATGCTATGTACATGTCCATAACTCGAATAAATGTTTCACCTTGCCTTGCTGTGGTTCATGATTTATATACCATCGCCTATACCCAACTATATATTCAATCGTTTGATCTAAACGAGTGATTATTAGAGTTCCAAACGAGCTTTATTGCTTCGCTGTCACCTGCAGCCCTCCACAACACAATCGGTAAGAACAGCATCAACCATCACAGTTGAGCGTTGTATCCAGCAGACCATACGATGCAATGCTGTGAATCGGTTCTCTCACATAGCCAGTGAAAACTTCGAACGACTCCTTTCTAGTATCTTTGAAACCCACAGGTGACGCTAACCCAGGCAGCCCAGGCCATGTCACATGTAAATACTGTCGATCAATCCGCATTTAACTTAGTGAGTAGTGTGGGAATTTTGTACAGTTTTCTAGGGGGTGGGTCGCAGCCACACCAAGTCACCTAAACGATCACACATCTGAAAAGCGCTGAGCAACTGTTTCACATTTCCCCCTAATGAGCAGTAATCGGCTTACAAGTTTGCTAGCCACCTTGCTTAGTGTCAGCTTGCAAAAGAATTCATATCTTCAGGGAGCAACACTGTACTTTCATAACATGCGGGGTAGTGGAGGATGAACAGTTTTACACCGCAGCTATTAGGCAGCCATGGTGCTCAACCGCCATCACTCGTGGATCAGTGGTTAATTCTAACGACTCGTAAGATTATAATCATGATTTCGGACGTAGTATGACCTGGTGGATGAGCGTTGCTGAGAGTCCATGAAGGTCAAAATGGACGTCTAGCATTTTCTGGATGTGCGGTGCCTGTCCGACAGAAGCTCGTAGCGGCGGGTTTTCTCCAAAATCACACCTTTAACCTGTTAATTAGAATAGCACGGGGTGATGACTGATGTGGTAATACGGGTGATAAGGTAGCTACGGGGATTACCTGAATGCTTGGATCTATTAAGAAATAGTATGCGTCCTGTCCTGCTCCACACACACTTCATACCAGGTGTACTCTCAGAGGATCACGGCTCGGCAACAAGTGGGTTTCAGCCGATGTTAGTCATGAGTGAGTTCGTACTCTGCGGGCACTCAGATCCCGTGTTTAGATGGATCGCTGCGTTCTAACCTCATGATAATAACAACGCAAATCCACCGAAGTGACGATGCGTAGTAGCATAGCTCGTGCTTGTACAGTGACGTTTGATTAGCGACCTTTGGGTACATAGAAGGTACTTGCACAAATGACCTTTACACAAATCACATTACACTTACTGATTTGATTGTAACTGCTGAGTCGGTTACACAGGCAGGAGTGAGAGGATTTTGAATTCCAGACTGAGGGAACACATGTCCAACTGGGTTCAACGTGAGATTAATCAACGGGAGGTCAGCCATCCCTCGTCCAGTATCCCGTGTACATTCAACCCGTCAGCATCATTAATATGCATACTTATTTTGTTGACCCTTCATTGTATTGATCCCGGCTCCACCTTCCAGATACCATTACGTCATCACAATTCGTGCTTATTGCGGTTCGCCGAGGCCGTGGCAATAATCCGGCTAAGACATGCTCTGTGTGTGCAGAAACGGTGAGTTGTTGACCTTCCGTTGCCCTGATCCTATGACCATCACCGCCGTTCACCTCATTGCATTTGATTGGTTTGAACGGTATACTTCCTTGTTATCTATAAGTACTGATGAGATAATACGAAATGAGCACAGGTATACCAGCGTTCGTCTTCTTATTGTGTTGTTAAAATGTCATTTCGTTAAAGTGTCAGTGCCGTCATAGTTGTACGAGGTGTGTTTAAAAAGAAACCAAACTTTTGTAATAGCGCGCCAACCGACATAGGGTGCGCGCTGCGGTTACTGAGCGTATACGGAGGCTTCTTTAGACACCAAACTGTCATTTACCGCATTTCCCTCTGACTGGTAGTTGGCGAGCTACGCTTACTGAACTGAACATGTGCACAGGCTGTTCGTCGAATTAATGTTAAAGAGACAATGAAAAAGACCAACATGTATGTGTGTAATTCTGCCCCAACATTGGCAAAACGTTTGCCGTGACATTACAGTTACTTAGGCAAGCATACGGGAAGGACTGTATGGGTCTCACGTACTGATATAAATGGTTTGGGTGTTTGGACATGGCAGAATGTCGGTGGGTGACGATCGCAAGCGCGGACGACCATCCACATCAACAGACGAGAACCGTGTCGACAGAGTTCGTTCTGTGCTCCGTGGAAACCGTCGGTTGACTGCTGGAGAAGTGGCTGACGAAGAGGGAATCAGCATGGATTCATGCCAACGAATTCTAGCTCATTTGAGGAATTCTGTGAGCAGGCAGAGGTCTGAACTATAGGAAAATTAGAGTTGGATGTGGTATCATGAAAATGCGCCGGCTCACTCATCGCACCTTGTCGGCAGACGTCTAGCAAAACATCGCGCTCCTGTTGTGTCCAAAGTATCCATCCAACGTATTCTCCGGAGCTAGCCCCTGCAGAGTTTCTCCTACTTCCCAGGCTTAAAACCACGTTGAAAGGATGTCATTTACAAACAATAGAGGAGATTCAGAACAATTCGACAAGAGACCTGCCCGCCATCCCAGAAAGTGCGTTCCAGAAGGCTTTCCAAAAACGGAAGCGCGGTTGCGAACGGTGTATTGTCAGTATAGGGGACTGCTTTGATGGGGAAAGTGGTTAAAATATTGTGCAAAGAACAATAAATTTGTCCAAGCAATAGTTCGGTTTCTTTTTATCTACCCGCGTACCTACCTGGCTAATTCCAAGTAGGTTTAACTGGCCAACTTTTGCAGGCCATATTTGCCAGTCCTGCCATGATTCTTACACGGTCATATATCCATACACACGTAATCGCAATTTTATTTATACGTTAACCTAGTTTCCTGAAGCTGTTCAGCACACCGGCTTGGTTTTACGCTTTTTAAACTCATCTATCTGAGTTATGAGTAAATTCCTTACACCATATAACACCTTAACATCATCTTAGCGCTTCCCCATACCGCCATTTTCTTTCTCGGACGGTCTTTTCTGTTGTTCTGATGACTCGGTTCAATTCCCCTTCGAGACAACTCGCAATAGTTCGATAAGCGAACAGGTAAAGTTGTAAGTTTGTTTAGTGCCACAGTAGCAGAGTATCTGTGTTTGAAATATTTTAGGATGAGGTCATCGTTTTGTGTTGTTAAACCATCCAAGCGTTTTGGCCAATTTCTACATTCACTATGCATAAACTCCAACAGCGTAAATATCCCATGCCTCTTGTTTGCGCCAATGATGGAACACACTGCTATTCTCATAAAGCTGGCATCATCGTGGATCCAACAAATCAGCGGTGAACACCATTCGAACTGCACGCAAACAAGAATGTTCATCGCAAAAGCTCCATACCCATAACCACAATGTTGCAGAATTCGGTCGGGGAACATGCTTGTATTCGGTTCCATCACGGTACCCTGACTGACCTAACTTAATCAGTAAGTGAACAAAGCAGCCAACGAGTACGTATACAAGCGAAAGTTACTGAATTAGTTTCGTGTGCTTCTGGAAGTGGAAAAGACTTGCTAATAACCTGGTGCATTGCACTCATTTGAATACATATACAGAACTGATTCCTGATAAGGATATTTAAGGCATATTTCCAGCATTAATTGTCTTGATCAGGACTAATCAAAATTTTCTCAAACATTTAATACACCAAGGTGACATTAGTTGCCTCCTTTTGAAGTAGTGAGTACAAGATCCTATCCTGCGTTACGGTAAACACCTACCAAAACCCACACTTTTGAATGGCCTATGTGACCCAGCTGATCATGTGAGGGTCTACTTTAGGCTTCTCATAACACGAAGTTGGAGCACATAACACTTTACATGTCACAAAGTGCAGTGCAGCTGAGAGCCTAAGTAGTTACTTGTATCGCCGTCTCCAATAGAACACCTACACAGCCCTAGATGAAAAGATTGCATTAAGCGATTTTTAGTCGGGTGCAAGGCGCATAATTTGACTAAACTCAACTCGATTTTTGTATATAGATATGGCTTGTCTCATATGCTTTCAAGGAAGAAGGATAGTAATAATTGTATAACCTCCAAGTTATGTAGTAATCAAATGTGTAGTCATGTTCACTTAACTGACGTATGCTCTCGTTTCAGACGATCCAGTTACTGCTGCGCCCTCATGCATGACCGATCATCGGTACATAACCTCGGCACTTCTCACGTGCTACAGAAATGATATAAAGGCAAAACAAACGGAAGCACATTACGCGTGGCACGCAGCAAATGATGCCAGAGTGATTCTCATGCGCATAAACATTAATCATCCGAATAGCTGGCACACAGAATCTGCGAGTAATACCATGTGCATAAAACAGCACAGCATTATTTAGTGACTGGTTGTTCCGCGGCATCCCTACTCCATGCTGCAATCACCAAATGTGCTTTTATCGTTATGGTAGACTTAGTTACTATAAATGTATGTATCGTCCGGAAAGGAAAATTGAGCTAGACACCATGGCTAGCGCACCATTTGGGTTATTCGATCACCGTAATGTATACGAGAAAAATGATGTGACCATATCTCGAGTATTAAGATCAGTACTGCAATGTGGTACCATTATGTGTTATCTGATCTCTTGCAAACTAACAATATGTTTAAGCCACGTGAAAGAAGTAAACGATCTCCTTCAACTGGATCAACAAAGAAAGTACGCCGATACAAATCGACAGATGGCTGAACCATGACAACTGGCATGAACCCCAAGGGGGTTTTGAGCTACTATCAATTGCTTCCGTAAGCCCAGAGAGTAAGACGGCGCCGCTTATGTGTCACGGCCTCGACAAATTTCAGCACACTATCGTTTTCGTTTGGATAGACAATTGTAGATGTTGAGTCCAGGTCAACTTGATGACTTGTATGGATTAGGTGTCTAGCAATGGATGAGGCAGCAGTTTAGTTGCCGCTCCTCTCCCGGTTGATGGTTACGTCATCATTTTAGCAATTCGCTTCGAAATATGCGCTCACATCCGCTTACCCAGACAACGATTTGTTCTGTCAACTGCTTCCGCAGCTACAGACGAATTGGTTGATTCAATGCGCTCTCGTGGAGACCGGTTGCCTGGGTTTGCCCAGAACGAATCGGCAGTTATCCAATCTTCCAAATAGGACAAAGTTTGGTCTCGTTGAATGTACGGCTAATATCCGTGTACACTTTTCGTTCAAGTTGAACTGTCGCGAAATTACAGTTGATAGGTAGCTGTAGGTAGACAGGCAATTTGAGCATTATAAGTACTCTTGTTTTGTTTTCTTTCGGGTGAATTTGCAATCGAATGTATGCTTCCGATGTACGTTGTTTTTGGGACCTAGTTCTAATCGATCGTTTTGTTCGCTCAGTTGACTCATCCATGTTGCTACTCGTCTTCCTATTAACTTGTGCAGATTGATACAGTGCTTTCAACTCCGGTATTGCTTAAGTGCAGAAAGATAGCTGCTATACGAATCTTTAAAGGCGTACAACTAGCCGAGTTGCTACCAGTTTTGAGTCACATCCTCCTTCACCAGAACTATATGCGCTGTTGTAAATGCTTTCTCATCATCGGCCAAGGTCTATCACTCACCCTGGCCTGGCTGAATAAGCATCATGTTTTGTCATGTGTTTTGGAAACTACCACTAAAAACTACATGCTCTGAAGCCGACCCGCATCTCTTTGATGACGACAGTGTATGAGTTTGACAGACCCTCAGTGCTCTCAGGACTTTGAAACACAGAGCTTCTTAAAATACCGAAGAAACGCAAGATAACGCGCCGTCAAATGCCTGCGCTGAAAATATTTTCAAGCGTGCGGGTGTAGCAGTCTTCTGATTATTAACCAATAAACGAGAAAAAATGAGAAGACGGTTTTGTGGGAAGCGAGATATTTTAGTAAGGATACATGGTTATCACAGTGTCTAAGGGGTCAAATTGATGTTGCTAAATTACCTAGTAATCTTAGCCAGTTTTAAGGCTGCTGGTTGCTTCATGTCTGTCGTGCTTACAATCAAGCATAATCTGATCAAATAACCAAGGTCTTCTAATAGTGATGAACCATGCAGCATTTAGAAAAGTTATCCGTGATAGCCACGGTCCTCACGATCCATTGTGACAGGAAAAATAGTTTATTCTAACACACATCGCGATTTGAAAAAGACAACCAAGACTGGTATTGATTCTGGATAATGTATACACTAAACACGAACATGGATAAAGCGCAAAATAAACTGCATTTCGGCGAACGTAGCTGCGAAAGGTATGATACTCTATGCTAAATGCTAGGAAAGCAATGACAAGAACTGAGCAATCCGCAAGAAATTGGGTGCCGCTGCTCAGCCTGTTTTCACCGGTACAACAAATAAGGTGAGAGCCACGGTTTACTTACAGTCAAGACAGATGTGCATATGTCTACCAAGGTTGTAAGCAGAAAATACTAGCGTGCAAGCGTAGACACAATTGTATCGTACGTGCTCCTACTGATTCCTTGTCTTAACTTCAGGCATTTCAAGCGCTAAAGATAGCGAGCGTTGAAAGTGCTGAAACTGTTCCGAGTGATCGCCGCTTGAGTTAAGCTATATTCGGAGGATCCATTGATGTTGTGTGATGCAAGAGAATTTCCGTTGTACAGAAAATCGCGGAAAATTCTGTCTAAGATCCGACACCATATTATTCCAATAAAGTGTTTGAAAAAGAATAAACTGTCACCTGAGTTTGCATAAACCAATTGATCCCAACAGCGAGTAAGAAAAGATGTCGTTCCAATAGAAAGAAAACGCTACTTCATGTGTTTGAGGTATCAAGTTATCAAGTTGAGGAAGGTATGACGGCATCTGCTCCCATCTTCTCTGCATGTAATGACGTTAAATACTAAAACAGATAGGTAGGTCAACAGACAATGTCCAACAGAATTCTATGATTGTCGTCATTATAAGTCTGCTACCTATACTTCTTATCTTGTATTTCTCTTACAAACATGCAAGGTTTAAAATCGGCTTAGTAATCCATCGTGTTAACTTTCGCATCAATTATTTGTGAACCTATTCTGGAATTAAGCCTGAAGACTATCCGAAAATCGATAATATGTACTAAGAAAAGCACATAAGCGTTACTTGAGATTTATCTCCTTTCGTGTAGACCAAGCCTCTCGCATTAAGTCATATTTAATACTCCACCCCTTACGTTTCCTGATTATATATGAGGCATCGGTCATCACCGTGAATAAGCGGCCAGTATGCAATACTTGCTCATTCTATAAATAATTTACCAAGCTATTTTTGTCGGATGCAATATAGCTAGCTACTCGAAACTGCTAATCTCGGAGCCAGATTGAATGGCATTAAACGCACTGCTAACCTGCTTATAGAGATTGTTACCAACCCGACAGTACATGTCCAGTGTCGCTTTTTCTAACTAATCTAGCTGCTATCACACTAGGTTTGTCCGCTTACTGCGAATACGTATGAAATTTTGCAACTGCCTACTTCCCTCTACAAGTAAAGCTCGAAACAAGGTACTGGGAATATCTGAGGCCGTAAAAAGGCCTCGTGGCATCTAGAAAAATGCTGAATACTAAAGCTAGCGTGATAGATCCAAGCAGAACTGGCATGCGAATTGCGTCACATTGGTAATACAACCACATGATATCTAAGCATAAACGGTCCTTATATTTTCATGTGAGCACTCTAAACCTATACGTAAAAACGCAGCTTCATACCTTGCGTAGTTGCGGTGCATTAAAACATTCAATTGCCCTCGGATTCCAGTTGACTCACCTAGTATACTTATAGAGCAATAAATTGCGAGTCCGATCAGAAAGAAAGACGAAAAACAGTGTACACAAAATGCAAAAAGAAAAATGACGTATAAAGGGTTAAACTAACGAGTCTCATGGCATAACCGAAGTATGGACTACCAAAATAATAATAAAGTTACTAGCACATAGGGGCGATCCGGGATTTAGGTAACTCATCAACCCATTCACATGAATACAGATACAGTTTTACTATCGCTAGAATTCAATGTCTGGTAACATTATGGCTGAGAACTGAGTTGAATTGAATCCTTGTAGCACTGGTAATCCGGGAACAGGTCAGATGTCACCGACGATAGATGAGTGAGTGGTCCGGCACCAAGCAAAGGAGAGAGCGTTCATTCGCACCGCAGCTAATCGGTCTGGTCCACCATAAGACGGCATACACATTAGGACAACTCATCCACACTACAGAGTGAATCATCATTTCCACCGCTTTTGACACAGCTCTCATCGCCACTGGCGTTAAAGCACGTCTCGTGCACAGCACCCAGTATGGTGAAAAGGCTAATGTCATTGCGCGTGCACAGCTGATCTGACGTGCTCGATATCAGACCGAATGCATTGAAGACAGCGGCCATGAACTTTGCCGAACCATTAGCTCAGTTCTTTCAACGTTGTCTCGACGAAATGCAGGTTCCTATAATGTGGCAACATGGACCAGTCAGTCCTATTTACAAAAGTGGTAATCGTGCGGAGGCTTCGAACTATTGTCCAATCACTATCCTCCCAGTGTTATCTATAGGAATGGAAAGTTAAATCGCAGAGGTACTCATGGGGTACCTTGAGAGAAATGACATCCTAATGTCACATCAGCACGGACTCCGACGAAGTCGGTCTTGCACTACCAGCATGCTCCTAGCCCGAGCAAGTTGAACAGAATTCGTCGATGCCGGAGTTGGAGCCGTCGTCGTCTACCTGTACTTCTCGAAAGCGTTTGATCGTATGGACCACGGCATTCTCCCGTACAAGCTTCCAAGCTATGCAATCGGTGACCCTATGCTAGGTTAGATACATAACTTCCTCACTAAATGTCAGCTGAAGGTGAGAGTCCGCAGCTACATTTCCGACCTAATCGAAATGCACTGTAGCGTGTCCCAAGGATCGGTACTGGGGCCATGTTTATTCCTATCATTCACTAAACAGCTTGCCATGTACTGCAGGCGAATTTATTAATCGTTGCAGAGGATGTAAAAATTTGGTATGCCATCAAGATATAGAATGATCACCTGGCATTGCAGAGACATCTCGACAAGACTTCTACATGTTAAGCCGATAATCCGCTCCAGTTCAAAGTGACGAAGCACAAATTCGAGACCATACGCCACCAGCTTATCCATGAATATTCACTTGCGAACCAGCATTTGCAACGTGCTTCCCAGGAAAGCTACATCGGAGTGATCGTGCAGGCGGAAATTGGCTGTCCGAGACAAGCTGAAAAGGCATCGAAAAGAGCTAGTCAACATCTTGGACCCTTACGGCTGACTTGCGGAAATTTCAAGAGATCAATCTTTCCGCAAATCCTGAACACCTAATTGAGGCCTCAGGTGGATTATGCGATGCAGGCCTGGCGTCCCTGGCGTAAGCGCGACATCAATGTACTTGAAGCTGCACAACGTAGAGCAACCAAACTCGTTAGAGGATTGTTTTATCTCTCCAACCAGCGCAGACTGCAGTCCCTGAGATTGTACAGTGGTGAATATCAACATCAGCGAGGAGATCTCATCATGGTTTACTTAATGTTGACGGACGGAATTCATCCATGTTGCAATCTGTTGCAGCTGACCCAAAATACCAAACGGAGAGGTCATCAGTTCAAACTTGTTATGCACCACAGTCGACTTGACTGTCTTCCACTGTGTGTCCCGTGCTTGGAACCCCCTTCCGACTCACTTCATCCTTGCCCCTACATTAAGGCTATTCAAAAAACGCCATGATGACAGGCTTCCCAATTTGCATTATTTGATATAGGCCGTTTCCTCCGAAGAACGAAATAACGCTAACCAAGCTAAGTGCTTAACAGCCCTCTCCGCAACGTGGCCGTGAGGACACATGCATAAGTGTCCTTGTGAGTCGCATGGATGTATCTAAACTGGATTAACGCATCACATCTGCCAGATGAAGTAACACACGAGTGAGCGTTGTCGTTTGTTATTTCTTCTTCAAGCAATTAGTGAAACATAATGGCACTTTATACTATTTTGTGTGTGCACATCTATTATCGCGAAAGTCTATCATTATACATTATTGCATTTAGATCGATAGACGGTTCAAATGACGATCTACTTATTCCTCCATCCTATCAATGTTAATTAGTATTCCAACATTTCTACGACACTTGTCAAACACATGCCATTTTGCCCGTGATAAATCCTTATGCAATGTTCAAATGCAAAATCCGCTTCGGAAGGAAGCACCAAACAATTGGATCGATGACCAATAAGATGATAACAATGAGAGCCGAACGTCCACACCACCGGGTTGGCAGCACCGACGTATAAAGTATATCCATATTTCTTGAAATCGATTGCATCCATTGTGAAATTCGATTGCTTTTTAACGCTCCGAGTTGCAACCGCGCAAGCCAATTGCACTTGTTCGTTAACCCAATTGAATTGCATCCGGTGTCTATGAAAAGTACTATATGGTGGAAGAGCCCATGGTTTGCTGAGGCTGGTAGTGGCTAGATCCTGACAGATTGTCTACCACTGCTGCTACTGTTGTGCCATTTGTTCATGTCCTGGGCGCCTCCTCGTGTCGAACGCTGGGTGGGAGTTGGGTTAACCCCATCTCCCTGCTAAGAACCAAGACACCAATCCGCATGAGTCAGTGAACTGACCATGTGCTAGACCCGCTGCCTTTCGGGTGTACATTTAATCAAAGGCTTTGGCTGAGGACCCGAGTCGTTCTCCTATCAGGTGTGGGCACCCTGCAACTATCCTAGTCCATCCTCTTCGGAGGTTAGAAAACGGTCGATGGCCCTCTTCCAGTAAAACCTAGCCATGGGAGACAACAGGTCTACGGGTTATAAACTCACAGCTTAATTGACGTAGAGCTCGAGCGCCACGCATTGTCTCTGACGGTGGGAGGGCACTTCCGGGTGTTCAGTGGTTTGCTACTGCCCGCCTCAAGCCAGGCAGCCCCTGGTCAAATTGGTACAAACCCGCCAAAACCCAACTGCGTCTGGCCGTGGTCGCAGGTGTATCCTACTATGCTTGCAAAACATATATGAATCGTTCCACTACCTCGAAGCCTGCGTGTGACGGTCGTCATGCAGATCCCAATCTGTTTCTGCAATCAAATTCCCGAGCTGGATCTGCTCGCCACTATCTTGTAGGTAAGGCTATTGAGCCAAAGGCTCCGGGTGGAGTCCCTCAAACAAACCTCCAAACCACCCACTGCCTTGTGGGTCAGGCTATTGAGCCAAAGGCTCCGGGTGGAATCACTCAAACAAACCTCCGAAGCACAACCGCTACCTCGCGTGCGATTACCCACCAATGCAATCGTATGCCTGCGCTCAAAGAACTCAGCATCGGGTTCTGGAACTTTCGCACACTACTGGACCGGAAGTCCAGCGAGCGCCCGGAGCGACGCATCGCACTCGTAGCGATGGAACTGGCGCGCTACCACATCGATCTTGCGGCGTTCAGTAAAACTCGCCTCGCTGAGCAACGTAAGTTGCATGAAACAGGTGCTTGCCACACGTTGTACCGGATGGGCAACACAGCCTCAGCACCACGTGATCATGGAGTCGGATTTGCAATATCCGATCGCTTCCATGGCAAGCTGATTTGTGAACCAACAGGCATCAGCGTACGCCTGATGACTGTTCGCCTACGACTCCGAAGAGGTAAATTAGCCACCTTTATAAGCACGTACGGTTCGACCATGTGTTATCCTGATGACACGCGTGATCTATTCTACACTCAGTTATCCCCCGTGGTACGGTCTGTGCCGAGGAGCGACCGACTATTTCTGTTTGTTTATTTCAACGCGTGCGTTGGGCGTGATGCATCAGTGTGGACAGACGGTATCGGTCCGCATGGCATTGGTTCGGCGAATGCGAACGCTGACAGGCTGGTATAACTGTGTGCCACTCACGGCCTGACGATCACGAACACTCGGTTCGCACTGAGTGCGAGTGATATGGCAACTAGGACGCACCCACGGATTGGTCACGCTCACCTGCCCGACTATTTCATCGTACCTCAGCGTGATATGCATGAAGTGCGCATGACACGTGTACCGCGTGGAGCTGAGTGTGGCACTGATCACAAATTGGTTCGGACCAAACTGTACATATATTTTCGTAAATCTACTTATTGCACTCCCGCCGTGAATTGACGTAAATGTAACGTTCTCTCCCTCGGTACTGTGGAGAAACGTATTAGACCGGAGAAGGCGATGGCCTGTGTAATGTGGACTGCATAACCACAGTGGGCGACCTGTGGCACTACATTCGCAACCAAGTGACAGGTGCTGCCAAGGAGACCATCGGGCGCGCAAACTGTAAGCGGCCTGATTGGTTTGATGAGAACAATGTGACGATTGGCGCATTGGTGTCGGAGAAGAACGCGGTATTTGCTGCACAGTAAATCGTGGACGATGTACCACCGGGAAGTGTGATATCTCGAGCGGTTCATTCAGCAGTGTTTGTACGGATTTTGTCCAGAGTTTGGGAAGACAGAGTTGCCGACACGGAAGTGTTGCCACAAAGTGGAATGTATGCGGTGGACTGCATACTCTTGCTGAGACACCTGAGTTGACTCGGTCATGTGAGCCGTATGGACTCGACGCGGATACCGAAGCAGCTATTGTATGGTCAACTGCGTTTTGGGAAACGACATGTGGGGAAACCTAAGTTACGTGACCAGGACATGATCAAAGTGAGCCTCTCACGTTCCAGTCTTGACCGCAGGTCATGGGAATCGAAAGCGGTTGCTAGGCGTGCATGGCGCGATCTGATCACGAAGGCCGTTGCCAAGGTGCAAGAGAAAGCCCTCGTGCATGCAGAGAATAAGTGTCAATTGCGGAAGCGGCAAGAGCCGAAGGATTGTAATCCATCTATATCGAGCGCAGGGTGCTGTAGCACATACGGTCGCGAGTGCCTGAGTCAGGCAGGCCTAGTGAGCCGCCAGCGAGGCCACTCGGGACCAATACCGAAGCGGCGACGGGTCCTGCAGAGTACGTAGACAGAACCGGCGCAGCGTTTTTAAGTACGCTGTATTCGATTTATTAACGGCGTGCTTTCATGCTGGGTCTCTTTATTTCAGATGGTGGGTTTGTAATTTTGTCCTAATACTTTTCTTCCTCATACAAATGTCTACCGGTACTCCCTTCTATAAACTTGCACACGTCGCTTAAGCCAATTGTAGTTAATTTCGATAACATATTCGCGGTTGTGGTATTTTCTTAAAATATATTTTCTGACTTATTGAACCTTTCGCGGATTCGTTCGTAATTAATTTATTTTAAACGCTCATTTAGTGAAGAGTTGTGTCTCAGTATCTAAATGCGTTATCCCATTTATTTTATTTGATATCTTCTTTTCAAGTGAATGCCTGTTGCATGATATCCCCAGTGGGACTGCGCTTGCTGCACATGTTGACAAGGTGACTACCTGTCTGTTACCCAATACCTCGTCCATATTGGCTCCAGGAGACAGTTGGTCGTTGCTGGAGGGGACGAAGCGCACGGTCCTTGTGAGAGTGCTAGGTTCACAGAGCGGTTCCATGCACTCAGTGTAGAGCGGACTACGGTCCAGCCACCGCCTTGTGTGTGCGCTTGATTCCCCAATTACAGCGTGCCTGCGTTTGCCTGTGGAGTGTGGGCCGGCTCCGTTGATGAAACGTGGCTCCCATGCACATGCCTCCCGTTTTTATTCCCTCGGGTTTACACTGGATATGGGGTGTGTGGCTGGAGCTGTGGGTGGTGCAGCGCAAGTCACCCATGGTCCTTTTGTAGGCGCAGGCGTCCTGTGGCTGGCCACAGTGACAGACAAATCCGAAACTGGATACCGCCAACCATGTGTGCAATGTCCAGTAATTCCGCTAGCGGATAACGGCAGAGGTAATAACCCTTAGGTGGATAGTATGAGTTGCCAGCGTGCGAGGAAGACATGTGGAAGTTGTAAACAAATATTCAGCAACCAGTGGTTAATACGAAGCGAGTTCCAAGCAGTATAGAGTCACAAAGTCCTCCAGACTCACGTGGTGGGACTGCATTGAAGATTGAGTGCGTGTAAGTAGACTACCATGTACGCAGCGGCACGCTTTGCACGCGGCACCAGTGGAGGGGGGTCAAACACTGCAAACAACACCAGAGTAGCTACGATAACTCTTGTTTGACACTGTGTTCGAACCCACAAACGCTCGAGGTGAATAGGGGGTTACGATTGTACAAATTCGGTGCGTCTAGACATCGAAGCAGACAGATGCATGACCACGATTGATCGGTGGCCGCTAGTGACAAAATGTTATCACGTCCTTGGGGGTTAAATGAGGAAAGCGGCCTGTGCAAAGTCAAGTTAAACACAACTTGAAAGGTGACCATTTGTGTCGGAGCCCCCAAGTGTCATGTGTATCCTGAGTGGCTACCGTATTATGTGTACTTAAGCACTTCACCGAATATGGGTGGGCTAGGCAGATAGCATCCGTTCTCATTTGCTGGTCTGTACGGTATCGCATCGGGCGCGAAATTAACTGACTAGGCAGCTTGCAAATTGCGGACTTGTACACCACTTGTGAAAGCGTGATTGCCGCCCGGGTCACTACGCATTAATGACGGAAGTACTGGTTAGTGTTGTTATGGTAAAGATACCAACAGTTAGATGTGTTCGATTTTAGGTAGCACATAGTCACTACTCGTGACGAAATGGCTCATCGCAGACCGCCAGGAGCCTTGACTACACCTCTCCTCGCCACGATATTGCTACAAGGCGGGTAGACACTGCTTTGTTACAACAAGCTTCACTTACTTTTATGGTAGTTGCAGTACTCCGACATGCTGGTTGTTTAATTATGTGTGGAACGGTACCGGGGCTGTCGGCCTTTAGCATCGGCTAATCAGTACGCACATGCAGGGTGGCTGCGTATCCATCGACTGGCTGTTTGCATACTGCACCCTGGTGCAGACCTGATGTAAGGCCGACTGACACGAAAGTCGGTTCGCACTGACTGAATTCGTTAAAGGTGCGGTAAATATCCCAACCGCGTGGCATGTTCGCACATGTGAGGCACTGCATCGTTGCCAGGCAGCTCTGTCCGCTCATTTTGCCACCTCTAATCCCACAGCGGTAATTGGTCCGAAGATTCAAACCAGTTCGTTCCGAAGGCATTTAGCTGGCAAACATGGCCCAGTTGTGTGACTGGCTACCGTTACATATGGTTGGCTAACTTATGTGTACCTCCCTTCTCTTCAAAAATGGAAGCGCAGAATTTTTACAAGGAGTATACAGCAGGCTTCATAGAACAACTCAACCGATCTCCATCTTTCTTCGCCGGAACTTTCGACAGTTTTGATGCCAATTTTCGCAGCACCCTAGGGCTACGGGACATCGCAAATTTACCAACCAAATTAGACGTAACCCTGGACTTGGTGTTCACTAATAATATGAAGTGGTTCTCTACATGTAATCAGGATTCGATTGGCAGTTCTGAGAATTCAAATCTCAAGATGTCTCCTGTCAACTATAGCAAGATAAACCACGAAGATATCATTCGCTCCACAGATCGATGGTTCAGGTGGAGGCAGTGCTCTTCACGACATATCGATCAACTACTTGGAACGGTTGCATCCACATCAGCTAGCTTATTTTTAACTCTGACGTATCCAAGTATTTCGACAATTTGACTAGCCATTTAAATTTCTGCTTGAGCACCTGCTGTCCTTGGGAATCGCTCTACGTCCGCGCGGATAAGTTCTCCTACCTCATCTGAAGCGGTTGCGTCGACTTAAGGAGAGTGCGTTTAAATTAAAATACAGCATCTCAGTGAGGTATCTGACTGTTTGTATAAAGGAAGACCTATCACGTCTAAATCAAGTTTAGGTCCAGTGTGCACTTTGGAACGACAACTGTCGCCAACTCTGTGGGATGCTGAAACAGATTAGCGGAATTAGTTGACATGCGCTCTGTTTAAATAGGAATGTTAAATAATTGGACAAGGTGATATGTATCAGCGATACTAATATTGCCCCTGCGTCTTCCTTTTCCCATGTTCTAATGTCCCTAGGCTCACTGTCTTCTGTCGACTATGTATAATTTATTAAAAGGTCTATATTCCGATAAAGCTAGTGGTCCGAACAACTATATTCCATGGCACTCAAAGCATGGCTGACTTTGACGACGCCTGTTGCATCTGAATACACAATCTGTATGTAGCGTCACAAAATCGTTGACTGCTAGAGCAGTGTCAGTACCCAACCAGCACCAAAAGTGAATCCAACAGATGTCGACCTGTCGCTTGCACTTCAATTGCTTTGTAGCATTTGGTGCAGCTCATTTTTCAACTGATGCTGTTCCAAATCCGATCCATTGACCCCGTTCAGTTCGATTATCGCACTTCGATGTCTAAGCAAAATCCAGCGATCTGCCTCATGCGTACTATACCGTCGTCATTTGATAACAGAAACAGATAAACTCGTATGTGTTTTGTTGCTTATGTCAATGCGTTCTACGGTGTAAGCCACGAAATGCTCCTAACAGATCTGCTCATTCAGGATATACATCCCTCCATCATTCATTTGATGAGCGATTACCTTGCTGGACGAACTTAGATTACACGACCCAGCTGCAGAGGCTCCTCCCCACCAAGCACCAACTCCGGTGTTCTTAAGGGAACAATTATGTCGCCGTAGCAGTTTCTACTTACGTCGGTCAATACCAGCCCCAGCGGAGGCGCCCGTAATAAACTATGCTGACGACATCTTCCTGAGTATCAGTCATCGAAGCGCTAATTGCTCACTCAGGTTGAAAGATCATCTACACGACCTCAATAGTTGGTCCAAACCTCTTCATCTCTCTCCCAATGCATCAGAGTGTAATGATCTTTTTCGCTACACAGAGGGGCCAGGTTCGAGCAGCTCGTTGCACAGTGTCCCAAGCGGCTTTTTGGCGATGAGATATTTCGCTCTGCTACATCAGTGTAGTATCTATGTATAGTACTGCAAGTTCTGTCAGGTGACCGACTGACAAACCTCTAGTATGCGCATAACATAGCCCTCCTTTGGTATGATCCAGGAGGTATGTAAGAGCAACAGATTAGACTGACTTGCAACGCTGCACGCCTCAGCATGTGGTTTGCACCTTTAAAGTGCAACGCATTGTTTCGGTATTGTTCCGGTCGGACACCTATGCTGCCTGTCATATAAAGCGGGGAATTCAGAGACAATCCGGAAGGTATTAAACAAAGAAAAGTAATGGTGCTTTCTCCGAAGAGTCAAACGATTCTTTTGACACTGGCGCACTTAAACGACTTATTCCCAGCAGACAGGAGGAGAATTGCGTCCACAACATTAGCTGCAAGTATTGTGCACAAGTGTATGTAGGCCATACCGCTGGAGAACTGCACATGAGATTAGCAGAACACAAGAGAAGCGTGTTACGGCCACTGAGGAACTAACTTCAATACGGAGCTCTATTGGGGGATTCGCTAGTGGCGAAGCACTCGTTATACACACGGTATGAAATCAACTTGAATAATGTAGAAATCTTTAGGAGGGGATTGCGATCCACCCTACAAAAGCTGACTGCTGAGGCGTTGCAAATTGTCAAAACCAACAGCTGCGTAAACATAGTGTCTGGAGTGGAGTTATCGAGTGTGCGGCGGGCTACCTTAACCCTGCTAGTCTAAGGAACGTTGGCGGGCGAACCTGGTGTGGAGCGCAAAAATCCAAACAGTGCCTGACTTCAAAGTCAACCGAGACCACGATTGGGATTGCGTGTCGCAATCCAGACCACACGGCGGGTGCTCCAAAACCCGAAATTCAACTTCTAACTACTGTGTCAAGCACTGCTCACAGAGCTCAACAGCCTAGAAGTCAGGGTGATAGCTGCTAAGCACTATACGCCGCGTTCCACTCCCAGCTCGGCTCTCTCTATCTGATGAGTCTAAACCAAGACGAAACCGTCGGCCGGGGCGTGCAGGGATGGGAGAGAGCCACACCGAAACCACTCACTTCGGTGACGGTCCCAGTGACCGTATTGGAACAGGCTGACTTCAAAGCCAGTCGACGCCACGATTGAGATTGCGCGTTGCAATCCAAGGCACACGGCGGGTGATCCAAATCCTGAAACTCAAAACACTCTTATCCCCATAGCAACCAAATACGTATGTGTGAGGACCACGTGCAATGGACCACCAGGGATATTACAGTCACTAATGGGCCACTTAAAATGACACCTTGACCTGTAACGTGATTAACATCCTGTTGCCATCTCGATACCCGGAATAAGTGTCCTTGGTGATCATGAAAGCGGTACCAAACACACGCTGTTGTAGTTAGCCGGAAGAAACATTCGTATCGAGAACTAAACGTTGGCCTTTAACTAAAACGTGGACTAGTCTGTTTGGTTTGGTTTCCTATTCACAAAATATGTACCGTCATTTATTTTCCCAACGTAAGGTATTTCGGATAAAATAGCATTGCGGGAGAAGAGGAAGTTGAGAGAGATAGTCAAAGCTCCCGGCGGTCTGCGATGAACCATTTCGTCACGAAGAGTGAGCATGTGATACCTAAGATCGAACACATCTAACTGTTGTAATATTTATCATAACAACACTAACAAGTACTTGTGTCATTAATGCGTAGCGACCCGGGTAGCAATCACGCTTGCACAAGTGCTGTACAAGTCCGCAATTTGTTGGCGATCTAGTCAGTTAATTTCCCTCCCGATGCGCTACCGTACAGACCAGCAAATGAGAACGGATGCTATCTGCCTAGCCCACCCCATATTCGGTGAAGTGCTTAAGTACACATAATACGGTAGCCACTCAGAATGCACATGACACTTGGGGGCTCTGACACAAATGGTCACCTTTCAAGTTGTGTTTAACTTGACTTTGCACAGGCCCCTTTCCTCATTTAACCCCCAAGGACGTGATAATATTTTGGCACTAGCGGCCACCGATCAATCATAGTCATGCATCTGTGTCTGTTTTGATGTTTACACATTTTCACGATTGATTGCATCCATAGCGCAATGGTGTTGCTCCCTAACGCATTGATTTGCATCTTTAAGCCGACTGAACATGCTCAGTAGTGCAATTGAATTGCATCCGAAATCATTTCTAGGCACTAAGCGCGCGCAGTGACCTAGGTATTGAGTTAGCCCAAGGCAGCCAATGACGGTCAACTTACTAACCCTTCTTTGAATGCATGAGTTGGTGGTTCATGGTGTTGACGCGTGGGCGGCCTAGCCTGCGTTTAGCAACGGTGTATAATCTGAAGCTAGTTCTACGCAGCTTAGGGGCACAAACTTGTCCAAACACGTGATGCAACTGGGTATAAGTGGACTCCCATGTACGTAAAAGCATGCCTTGCGAACGACACCAGTGGGGATGGGCTGCGAACACGATAATGCGGCACCCCATTAGCGATCTTATGGCTAGTTTTACGCTGGCGCATACGGCTGTACGGTGTGTGGATAGCGAGGCAATCAGCGTTGCATGGCTACGAATGACCAGGGCGGTGTGACGGGCTTGAGAACGGCGGTCTGCTGAGGGAGCTAGCCTCGAAGTACGACTGTGGCAATTTTATTACAAGACGAGGAGACCATGGTTTGTTACAGCAGGCGTCGCTTATCGTCATAGTGGATGCAGCGGAATTTGGCGTCCTATGTGCTACTTGTGTATACTCTTGTGCCTTAATAAATAAATAAATATTTTATTCTCGTCATTGCGATGCACACCATCATTCGTGTGATCATGGTATTACAGACATGTATGATCGGCAATTGCACAAATTAGTACATTTTGACCAATAGCATAGGAATTTATGTGTGTGTTGAGATGTAAAACTATGTTTAACTGTGTATTTGGAAGGGGACATGTTGTGTGAGTAGATAAATGTGATTGTGTGTGCTTTTGTTCATTGTGTTCGCCATCAAAGGGGGGAATCAATGGAGCGCTTTGGATCGGATGACGTTCGTGATGTGTGAATGATCCTCCGGAAAAGGGAAGAGGCAGTGACTTTATTTAGTGGCGAGCCACATCCTCCACGTCACAGTGTTGTTAAACGGATACTTGTGGTTTTTACAGGGAAAACGCTTGCCAGGCGAAATCCCACCATATCCTGGAACACTGCCGCTGAACCATTTGCTGGAACGGGATTTACCCGAACCACCCAGCTGGCACCACGAGGAGGTTGTTCGGCTAGCACTTGGTGACGTTGAAATGCAGCATGTTCTCGATGGACCACGTGTGCGCTTTGTCCAGGTCCTCCTGTAACGCTGTGTGATCCTCCACTGCATCTATAGTACGCCATACCTATAGATCATCAGCAAATAGCAAACAGTTAGATGATAGCAAGATCGCCAGATCATTTATGAAAACCAGGAGCAGACGGGGTCCAAGAAGGGAGCTCTGAGGTACGCAGCACTGAACTTCGATGGATTCTGATAGGTTACTTCGAACCCTCACATTCAGGTGACGTTGCACGAGAAAGTCTCTTATCCAGCCCAGAACAGGATCGCCGATTCTATATGTCTGGAATTTGTGGGTTCGAATGTGATGGTCTAGACGGTCGAATGCGTTTGGGAAATCTAGTTAGGCCGGAGTCGACGCCTACACCAGCGTCCACATATTCTGTCTAGCTTGCACCAGCAATCAATAGATTAGTGGTACAGGATCGATTTTGGAGAAATCAATGCTGCTCTAGAACGAGAATTTTGTTGTTCTCCAGGCTCTCCTTCAAAGCTTCAGCTACAATGGACTCCATAACATTGGAGATCACAGGAAGTAGTGTTATCGGGCGATAATTTGCTGGTTCAGCACGGCTGCCAATTTTGTAGATTGGCGTGATGATTCTGTGCTTCCACATAGTGGGGATGTGCATCTCTTTAGACATCGTTGCAAGAAAATTGCTAGTGGCGCGACCAAACTCATTGTAGCAACTTTCAATGCCTTCGGGCAAATGCTGTCCGCACCCGGGGAGCTGAACTTGCGCAGAGACATCAGCCTCTTCAGTACAGCTGCGAAGGTGCACGATATGTGATTAAGCCCTGAGGGCGGCATTATCTGCTTAGACAAGATGTATAATGATTACACGCTTTGGAAGGTACGGCCAAATTGTTGTCCAAGTACGTTGGCCGCCTCTTGTGCGGTTTGGGCTAATCCGCATGCTGTTTGTAAAGCAGGAATACCGCGCTTAACACGGCGCAAATTGCTTACATGTCTGTATAGCAGTTTGAGATTGGAGCAAACCTTTTCCACTAGACCTTGTTGGTTCTTCAGTTTATGCTCCCGGACGAGTTTGACACAGTGATCCCTTTGTATTGTGTAGACATTCCAGGTATCGTCGTTCGGAGAGGCTATGTAGGTGTGCCATGACAAGTCCCTTAATGCCATGCGTTTAGGTGTCCTGCTTCTTACGAAATACTTCATCCTTTTAGGCCGGTAGAGTTTGGTTTCAGATGTGCTTGCCCCGAGCTGGTTAAATATGTTGACGAATTCTCCGCAAGCCCCCTCAGGGGTCATTTCGGCTAAGAACGACTAGCTTGTTGCATCAGTGAGGTCGGAAGTGTCGTCATAGTTCGCTACGACATGACATTCCTCGGCATGTTCTTTAGGATAATCCGCGTAGCACATGTAATGAAACACTAGTCTTATGATCGCTGAGGCCCAGAGGAGTGTCGGTTATCACTCTCTCGACTATCGGTTCTTCATTGGTGAATATTTGATCCAATATAGATGGGCAGTTAGTTCCTCTGAATCTGGTGGGCGTAGTAACGTGGCCATAAAGCAGGAAGTCTGAAACCAGATCTTGCAGGTCTGCTTTGAATTGCTCTCCTGGTGTGGTCTGGTATTCTAGAGCCTGTAAGTTGAAGTCGCCGGTGACTAGAACGTGATTGTAATTCCTGTTTATCACGTGCCTTAACGCAACCATCAAGTTGCAGTCCATCTCAGCAGTAGACGATGGTGGGCGGTAAACAACAACCAATAGGCCAAGCTCGTTCCCTCTCAGCCGGATACTACACCAAATGGAGTCAGGTACGTCGGTTTCCGAATCGTTTATGGGTTCACATTGCAGGATGTAACGAAAGTAGAGGGCTACTCCACCACGTTTGCTGACTCGATTCTTCCGGACAGCGGACATGCCTGTTAGCACGAATTCGACATCCGTTATCTCACAGCGCACCCACGTTTCGGTGACGGCGATGAGGTCCCAAGTTGCTGACGAGTGCCAAAGTCTTAATTCAACTAATTTGCTGAGTAGATCTTGGGCATTTGTGTGCATGCACGTGAGCTTCTCGGAGACCAAAAGTGTGTTGGATGGAATGGATGAAGCAAGTGAGTTTACGCCGAACAATAAAGGGTCGGCGACTAATCGTTTTTTGGATGAGTTGCATACTCTCGAGAAGTATTTGATATATAAGCAGGTATCAGAAGCCCTGGATCCCGGTGTTTGCTTGTGCTCTGCTTTGCCCCTCCGGATATTATGGCTACTGTTGAAACAGTCCCCGAGTCGGGTCCTGCAGTTGGCGTTTTCATTCAGAGTTGTGCCTCCACTGAATTGTCATTAGAAGGTGCTAGTGATCCCGCTGCTTCCTGACGAATTTCTGTTGACAATCTGCTACGGAATTTAGTCCAGTTTTCCAGAAGGATTTGTGCCGCTAGTTCTGATCGCAACACAAGTTTTAACTGTCTGGGACCGCACCCTTTTTATTTTGGTGATATTGGGATCTTAGTCAACGAGGTGGCCACAACATTTTCGAGAGAAAGAGCCTCCCGGATGTAGTGCTATTGCTCGCGGTCGTGCATCCAGCATCGTCGGAAGAGGAATCTGTAAGCTCAGGAACGCCGTGAGCAACCACTGTTTTCGTATCTTAACTTTTTCTGTACCTCTATGTTAGCGGGATCCGCTGAGCGTTCTTTCCACGGGATTTCAGGTAGTATGCGCACTTCACTTGAGTCGTTGCGGAGACGATTCGCAGAGCGCAGAACGGTCTCTGTCTCGTTCACCGAGTTTAGTGTTACCCGAAGTAAACAGACTTCACCGTAGTGTAACGAGTTTGAGTGACGCGAGATTCTTTCCAACACCAATTTGACTGCTTAGACACTGTGACAACCATGTTTCCTTATTAAAATATCACATTTTTTCTCGTTTATTGGTTAATAATCAGAAGACTGCTAGACCCGCACGCTTGAAAATATTTTCAGCGCAGGCATTTGACGGCGCGTTATCTTGCGTTTCTTCGGTATTTTAAGAAGCTCTGTGTTTCAAAGTCCTGAGAGCACTGAGGGTCTGTCAAACTCATACACTGTCGTCATCAAAGAGATGCGGGTCGGCTTCAGAGCATGTAGTTTTTAGTGGTAGTTTCCAAAACACATGACAAAACACGATGCTTATTCAGCCAGGCCAGTGTAAGTGATAGACCTTGGCTGATGATGAGAAAGCATTTACAACAGCGCATATAGTTCTGGTGAAGGAGGATGTGACTCAAAATTGGTAGCAACTCGGCTAGTTGTACGCCTTTAAAGATTCGCATAGCAGCTATCTTTCTGCACTTAAGCAATACCGGAGTTGAAAGCACTGTATCAATTTGAGCAAAATAATAGGAAGACGAGTAGCAAAATAGATAAGTCAGTTGAGCGAGGAAAACGAAGCTTCTGAACTGGGTCCAAACAGAACCTACATCGGAAGCATGCATTCAATTTAAAAGTCACCCGAAAGAAAACAAAACAATTAAAACAGGAGTAGTTAAAGTGCTTAAATTGCCTGTCTACCTACAGCTACCTATCAACTGTAATTTCGCGACAGTTCAACTTGAACGAAAAGTGTACACGGATATTAGCCGTACATTCAACGATACCAAACTCTGTCTTATTCGGACGGCCGGATAACTGCCGATTCCTCCGGGCAAACACAGGCAACCGATCTCCACGAGAGCGCATTGAATCAACCAATTCGTCTGTAGCTGCGGAAGCAGTTGACAGAACAAATCGTTGTCTGGGTAAGCGGATATGAGCGCATATTTCGAAGCGAATTGCTAAGATGCTAGCACCAACATCAACCGGAAGGGGAGCAGCAACTAAACTGCTGCTACATCCATTGCTAGACACCTAATCCATACAAGTCATCAAGTTGACCTGGACTCAACATCTACAATTGTCTATCCAAACGAAAACGATAGTGTGCTGAAATTTGTCGAGGCCGTGACACATAAGCGGCACCGTCTTACTCTCTGGGCTTACGGAAGCAATTGATAGTAGCTCAAAACCCCCTTGGGGTTCATGCCAGTTGTCATGGTTCAGCCATCTGTCGATTGGTATCAGCGTACTTTCTTTGTTGGTCCAGTTGAAGGAGATCGTTTACTTCTTTCACGTGGCTTAAACATATTGTTAGTTTGCAAGAGATCAGATAACACATAATGGTACCACCTTGCAGTACTGATCTTCGTAATACCAGGGATATTGTAAGAGCATTTTCTCGTATACATTACGGTGATCGAATACCCCAAGTGGTGCGTTAGCCAATGTGTCGAGCTCACTTTTGCTTTCCTGACGATGGTTGGCGGCATCCGGTTTCGGATTTGCCTGTCACTGTGGCAAGCCACAGGACGCCTGCGCCTACAGAGGGACCATGGGTGGCTTGCGCTGCACCACCCACAGCTCCAGCCACACACCCCATATCCAGTGTAAACCCGAAGGAATAAGACCGGGAGGCATGTGCATGGGAGCAACGTTTCATCAACGGAGCCGGCCCACACTCCACAGGCAAAAGCAGGCACGCTGTAGTTGGGGAATGAAGCGCACACAATGCGGTGGCTGGACTGTAGTCCGCTCCACACTGAGTGCATGGAACCGCTCTTTAAGCCTAACACGGTCACAAGGAAAGTGCGCTTCGTCCCCTCCAACAACGACCAACTGTCTCCTGGAGCCAATATGAACGAGGTAGTGGGTAATACACAGGTAGGCACCTTGTCATCATGCACATCAAGCACAGGCACACCGAACATATCCAGCAACAACCATTCACTTGAAAAGATAAGCTGAAATAAAATAAATCCAATAATGCATACAGATACGGTGGAACAACTCTTCGCTTAATTATCATATGAAGTAAGTTGGTAAGCAACGAATATGCGATAACTAAGAAATGTCCACGAGTTACTTAAAAATGCTACAAACGCAACAAAGTTACTGAAGATAAGCGCAATTAGCGTAAGCAACGTGGCCAGTTAATAGAAGATTATTCAGGTTGGCAGAACAAACCAAATAATGTGGGATGAAATTTATCCAGCTTAAAATGACCTAGTGTAAGTGTAAGTTGATCTAGCCCAGCTGCGGTGAAGAAGAATCAAGAATGTAACATCAGCCTCAGCACGGGCACTATATATATACATATATATGTATATATATGTATATATAAAGTAAGTGAACGCGACGGAACAGCAATCTATGTTCCGTTCGGGTCGCAGCACAGTATGGTGCTTGCGGCTGGTCAGTTGCAAATGTACAGAAAGCGACACCAACTGTTGTACTCGCTGTTCGTTGGTTTCACCAAAGCATTTGGTACGGTGACCCGCAACGCAGTGTGCTTGGTGTTGAGTATGTTTAGTTGTCCGAGTAGGCTTGTTAGTTTACTCGAATGCCTGCAAATTGGTACGCGAGCGAGGGTGCAACTGAGTGGGAAGACCTCGGATTACTTTGCAGCTGTCTCCAGTGTAAAACAAGGATGTGCTTTAGCTCCTGCCTTGTTTAATATTTATCTTCATGCCATGATGTTGTTTGTGTTTGATGCTGCTTGTGCTTACGGTGTTCTCGTGGAGCACCGTATTGATGGTGGGTTGCTGAACATCCGTCGTTTCGTTGCGAGAACCCTAGTCTGTAAGACAACTATCCGTATGCTGCTGTTTGCTGACGACTGTGTGTTGTTTGCACACAGCGTTGATGAGTTGCAACAAATGACTAGTGCTCTGGCTTCGACAGCGGCCAAGTTCGGACTCACCATCAACACAAGAAAAACTGTCTCTCTTTCAGCCTTCACCGGAAGTGCAGTATGCAATGGTGCTGCAAATCAGCGTTGGTGATGATGTTTTGGAAACCACCTCCCGCTTCTGCTACCTTTGGAGCGTGATTTCAACTGACCAGCAGCTACACAGTGAGCTTCGTAGCCGCGTACCGAAGGCAGCGACGGCATTCAGGAAGCTTGTGTACCGAGTGTGGTACAACCACCAGCTTAATGTTAGCACAAAAATGATGGTGTATAAGTTCATGTTGCTGTCCGTTCTTCTATACGGCATCTTTATACAGACTTGAATACGGAGCAGTACGCAGCGCTGGCCTCCAACGACAGGCTGCTCTTCAATTGTGTCAATTGCTGCAAACGTCGGCAAGACCACCCGGACTTTCGTTAAAGAGGCGAATCCCTTGATGCCCGGCTGTGAAATGTAGAGTATTAATTCTCGAACCCCTTAGATTTTCACCGCAAGTTTGATATGCTCATGACGTTGTCTTCGGTCTCTAACAACCTAGATTCGATCACTCACACTGGAGATCAACTGGTGGCATCAACCATTGTGGCACCGGTCCAAATGGCTGCAGACCACATCAATGAAGCTGCTTCGGACGTCGTATCTAACCCTACCTTGATCGACCCTGAATTGTGGGTCCATTACAGTAAAGCAAAAGAGAGCCAGGAAACCCCGTAAGCGCTCTGCTAAACAAAAAGCTGTAGTTGACTCGGGACCAAAAGCAAGCCAAGTGTCATCATTTGTTAAGCCGTCTGACGGTTGTTCGAAGGAGGAAATTCCCACACGCCCAATTTGTCAGTTGAAGGTGCTGGCTATCTCAGCTCACATGGATAAGGCGCATTCTGACGTTTTGCTTGACTCTGCACAAAGTGATGAAGACTCGCAGGACCCTGCTGCAGTTGGCAAGAAAAAAGCAGACCAAATATGCCTTCCGGTGGACCTGAAGACCCAAAAGAAATAAAACGCCGACAGTGGAGCGCAAAACATACGCTGTCGTTGTCACATCATTTGAGGGGATAAGGGCAGTCTCGTCACCATTGGTGAAGCCATTGCTAAAAGTGTCGAATCAAAGACCTGTGGGGTAAATACACATCGACGTGATTATTCATTCACGGATAGCAGCGTTATATTCCGTGTCGTTACAGAATCTGCGGCTGCTCTCCCCAGGGAACACATTTTGGGTGACATCAAGTGGCTCAAACTGTGCGTTACATAGTTTCCACATTGCTTCCCTGGTGTCAGTCAGAAAGCTGACCAGATTGGCGAACGTCCCTATCGATATGGCAAATCCGCGGTCCCGACTATATTGCGTGGTCCTTTCTACCCAGGAGGAACGTAAATCATCACTGCGATTTGCATTCAGACTTAAGGGTAGCGGTGTCACCGTTCAACCAGACCTTCTACTGGCAGATAGCTTGAAACAATTTGAATAGCAAGTTATATAGGCAGAACCGATAGGACTTTGAGTACCGTGATGAAGAAGCACGTGCCAAAGGGGCTCCAACACGAGCCAGCTCAACAGGCATGCCCAGCTTAGGCTACGCATTCACACAAGCAGCCGTCATCTTCGATCGGCAGGCATTTACCGACCTCAGGTCACCGGATCGAGGTCAGCACGTCGTTCAAACTTCTGCTGCAGTACACCAATTCTCGTCCTCTCCGCTTCGCTGGGGCTATTGCGATAAACCGGATCAAACCGGAGATTTGGGTTCAAAAGTAACTCAGTCAGCCACAGGTTGCCTTGGGCATAGAGACGTGATTCTCATTTTTTCCTTTCGTTTGTTTGCACGTCTGCAGCACTTAAGTTACAGTTCAATTGCAGTTGTCGTTTTCGGCACAGAAGAGACTATACAAAATGCATGCATCTGCCATGCTTCGTCTTCTCACTGTGCTATTCAGACCGATTGAAGTTGAAGGAGGCTATCAATGACCTCAAAGACAGACGGACGACTGGTGAACAAGGCTCCCATCTGGTGGGTTTTCAGGTGGCCAGCCGGAAGTCATTTGCCGTCCTATCAGAACCCATCCTGCTGGCACACGAGCCAGGGTTGGTCGTGCCAAATTCCTTGTGGTAATAATTAGTAACGAGCGTAGCCTAAGGAACAAGGTGCACGAGTTGAGTCTGGTTGTAGAGAAATCTCGTTCCGACATACTTGCTTTCACTGAAACGTGTTTGTCTCCGGATATCACTGACGGTGAGGTAGGTTTACCTGGCCACGCACTGCTTAGAACCGGTCGCTCCGTTGGTCATCAAGGTGGAGGCGTTGAATTGTATGTGAGCTGTAACATATATGTTTAGGACCTGCACATTCCAGTCTTCGGATCAGACTGTTGAAGCCCCATTAGCTGTTATGTGCACTTCCTCTGTCCAGTTTACAGTTGTAGTGGCATACATAAGTCCTTGAAGTTCCTCCAGGGGGATAATCAACTGTATGCCCACTCAGTCCGCGAATAGGTGTTTAGTTCCAGTGGATCTCAACCTCCTAGAAGTCTGTTGGGCCGACCCTTCTTGCAATTTGGCGTCAAGAGCATTCGGTGCAGACCTTCTTGGATTGACTCTAAAAGTGCCTTTGCACCGGTTCATGGACTTCCACACTAAGTATATGGACAACCAAATACCATCTACTTTAGATCTGGTTTTCGCTAAGTCCCTCGACTTAGTAACTGACGTTCTGTACGTGACGTCTCTACGGTCTAGAGACCACGCATGCATCTCCTTTCGGTGTGATCTTTAAAGGCACCAACATATCACCGTTGAATTACTTCCGAATATTTGGCGGGCGGATTCTAATGCAATGCGAGCTAAGGTTTCAGTTCTGAACTGTGAGATCTCGATGGTATACTCCATACAGTTAGCCTGACATAAAGTTAAGCATGTCTTACGGAAGTTTCTACTCCCTATATTCCACGCATGAGGAGAAGAGGGTTACGGGCACAATGTCCAGGGGCAGATTCCACAGGAAAATACCTACTCAAGAAACGGACTAGATGTTGGCAAACCTACCAAGCAGCCCCATCAGCCAGTACCCACGACAGTCATCGAAAGATTAGAAGTAAATGTAAGCAACTCTCACGACTGCTCGGCCCCAAAATGAGCAGGGTTTAGCGGACTCGGCCGCAGCTACTCCCAAGAAGTTGTTTGCTTACACTAAAAGACGCAGCGGGGCAAAATTGTCTATACCAGCGTTATTGAGAGCAGACGGGACCCATGCGCAAACCGTGCGCAAACAGTATACTGGGGATTGGCTCGGGAGACCACTTTACAACAGGTTGAATTGGTTTCAAGAGTTCCAGAGGATTCTTGCTTAGCTGAGTTTAACATAACGGAGACTCAGATGCGCCTTACCTTCGGAATGGAAGGAGGCAATCATCTGTCAGATTGTTAAGAGCGCTGAGAGTAATCTGCCCAAGAACAACCGGCGTGTCAGTTTGACAACCGTAGTAGTCAAGTTGCTTGAAAAGCTGATAAGGAATACGGTGGGAAACCACCTGAACAAATTTAACCCTCTCAGTGTCGCGCAACATGGATTCCGCAAGAGATTTTCGTGTCAAACCAATTCACTTGCAGCTTTGGAAAGTTGGGCCGAAGCGGTAGACAGTGGCCACGCTGTAGACGTGCTATTCGTGGACTTTCCGAAAGTGCTTAACACTGTTCCTCATCTTCGACTCTCATTAAAAATGAGATCTTAAAGGATGTGTGGTCGCGCCCTAATTGGGTGTTTGCTTTCCTGGAGGGGAGGAAGCAGTGTGTACGCGTGGGGCGTATCCTTTTGCTTAGGCAAGCTGTTCATATTGACGTAACGCAAACCTCGGTATTGGGGCCATTGTTGTTCGCGATCTATGTAAATGACGTGTCGAGGTGCTAGGAGTGTCATCACTAATGTTTGCTGACGACCTTAAGCTCTGGAATATCGTGGATATTCCGTGGGGTCCTAAAACAATTCAGTGTGTATTGGATAGGCTCTGAGAATGGCCTACCTTATGGTTGATGCCTATGAATAGGGCTAAATGCTCTGTTCTCTGAATCGGAGCTGCTAGTCCTCTCACCCGATATGTTGTCGGCGGTGGTAAAATCCCTGCTGTTACTCAGCAGGTTAATTTAGGTGTCGTCCAATCATCAGCACTTCATTCTGGCGACAATTGGAAGAAGACTGCTTGTCGAAGGTGTAACGGGGTTTAGGAAACCAGTCCAGTATGCTCGACCTTACCACCTAAGCGCAGGTTACCGGAGTCAGCGGATCAGTTCGATCGAGAGAACGCGTGAACCCACCGGGAGACACAGCGATGGCTGGACAGCGAATCACGAGTGGCACACGTATCCAGAAACCGACAAACCGGATTGGACAATAGAACATAGAGGGCGCACTGGCAACTCGAGAATCGCTATTAACGGCAAGTTTCAGAGTGCAAAGCCAAATATGAGTGGTCCAAAGAAATACGGTTAATCAGATGCCAAGCACGAAAGACGTGATCATTGCGCGAGACAGGAGGACAGCGACCGAAGAGGAATAACATAACCCAATGAAATAAAAGGGGAACGCAACCAATGAGGTGAGCCGAAAAACAGGAGACCCACTGAGAAGGCTCGAAGATTAACAGTGTTTATTTCCGCCCGCCGCCATCGTGACTTTTTGATCGTGTCCGTGTCAGTTAACAGAAGGTTTCCTACGACGTCGCATATCCGCAGCTCTTTCAGGGTTTTAACGGCCAATAGCTGAGTGAAGCTATTCCCTACATTCGTGCGACCCCACAGGGAATATCGTATCCAGGCTTATACACAAGGTTCTACTCAAGACCAAATGGATTTCTAGGTGTTACGAGTGCGTATTAGGTTATTGCAGGGTCTACGGGGACAGACGTATCGTGAACATTTTCAGGGTGTCCACTTTTGTGTCCAAAAAATGTCCAGCAAGAACTCCGATAGGGAACCAAACGGACGCTCAAAGGACGCGCTGGGCAGTCTCAACGGACGCTCATGAAGACAGGGTTGTCATAAACAATAGTTTTCAGCGTCCAGTTTGCGGAAATTCAATGTCGCAAACGGATTTCACAGACTGCGAAGTGGTTACATACAGCATTCCAAAAAAGAAGAGACTTATATTTGAGTGTTAGCATGAAAATATGTTTAATATGCATTAATGGACAGACGGGAATTGATATTTTATTGTCCAAGCTATTTACCGAGTTTGCAAAATTTCGTTCACCCTGCGGAGCGGGACTCCCATTTTGGAGTCTCGTCTAGCAGCAGCTTAGGTTCGTTGGACACACTAGGCTAAATTCAAGTTCAAATTCAATGTGGACAGGAACGGTAGGAAATTTCCATTGGTGCTCCTTCTTTAATGCGTGGTTGAACCAGGATATTGTTCGCGGGATCGATTTGAAACGGAGGAGAGCCACATCAATACGCACGAATCACATCACGGTCAACCAATCAAGGCAAACGCGGCCTGCACTAGCAGTCCCCGCTGTAAAAAGGAATAAAGGCAAAGGGCAGCAACAAAGGCCGAATGATTATAATTGTAGTATAAGAGAGAATCTGTAGATAAGACAATAATAGTAATAAGGAGCGGGAGGTCCATAAAATAGACGTAGAAATTAAGAACGAAACGGAAAGGTCTGAAACTGTAACCCAGCGGCGTCGAGTTGACGTACAAACTGCTTCACTGTTGGTGCTAATTCCGGTTCCCTGGGTAGTGCGTTCTATGAGTCGACGACCCTGCGTGCTAAACGAAAATCAGTTCTAACGCGATCGGATCTGGGCTTATGCAGCTTCAGAGGGCGACCCGGAGGAGATGGCATCTGAGCCGGATGAAAGAGTTTACTTAGATCACGTCCAATCTCACCGGTCAATACACGGTAAGAATCAGGTCTTCCCGAAGGCACCTATACAGCAGCGAAAACATCTGCAACCTGAGCAGTCTATCAGGATACGAGAAGTACCTCAGTCCTTGCACTATTTTCGTGTCAATCCTCAGAACTCGTCCAACTGCCATCTTGTCGCAGACAAAACACACAGGATGGGCCTGCATGCAGTACCCCAAGTATGGCCTGAGAAAGCTGAGAACAATGTGACAAACATTTCATTTGTTACGATGCCGAACGAACTGCGGAGCATCCACAGCATTCGAAAGCAAATGCGCGTAACAGTCGTCCAGTTCTCGCTGGATTTGAAGTCAGAGGATGGCGTGATATCCAAGTCGATTTGTTCAGTCACTTGGGGCAATACATTTTCGTCAAATACGTAACGAGCCGTGGGAGTGTTTGATCCTATGCGCAGGACTGAACACTTGGCAAGATTTATTGGCAGCTGCCACAAATCTGACCACTCCCAAAGCTTGTCAAGAGCTGTCTGCAAAGTCATGGAACCATCGGAATTGCTCATTGGATTCCAAAATTTCAAGCCATCCGCAAACATAAGGGATGGTACCTTAAGCTTCTCATGAAGGTCGTTAACGTACAATGCAAACAGTATAGGTCCGAGAACCGACTCCTGATGCACACCACCCAAGACGGCTTGTCTGAAAGACAGCACGGAACCTACCCAAACGCTCATCTGCCTACCTTTTAGGAAAGCCGAAATTCATTTCAATACTTGGTCTGAAACGTCACAGTTCATTTTAAACAAAAGACGACAATGCGGAACGGTAGCCAAGACTTTAAAAAGTCATTGAACAAAACGTTTACCAACTGTCCTAGATCACAGCCTCAGTGCAGCACTCTCGAGCTACCAACATGTTAGTCAAACAAGAGTGGTCTCTGGGGAACCCATGTTGAGAGGGGCTGAGCAAGCTGAAATTAGCAAAGTGCTTCTCTAGAGCAGCACTTACCAGCTTCACCAGTACCTTAACTAGTACACTTGTTAAGCTAATCCTTTTCGAAAAAAGGTCACACGATAGCATCTCCCCAATCGGCAGGTAGGGCGCAGCTACGAAGAGACTTCGCAGAGGCATGTAATCGGTTTACACAACAACACAGCCAGCTCGTACAAGAACTTCTGATGGACGGTATCTACCTCGGCAGCTTTAGTGGAATTCAGGTCACACAGGAGATTGAGTACCTGAGCTTCCGAGATGGAAAGGTCCGTCAGGAAGGAATCCACTGGGATCTTTGCCTTTAAGTCGATATTCTGCAACTGAGATTCATGAACAAACGACATTGCATACTGTTTCGCAAGTAAAAAGGCCTTGGCCTGATCGGTTGATGCTTCAGAGTCGCCAAGCCCAAACAGCACAGGGACAGGCGAATTTGCATTGCATCATCGTTTGACGTGGTCAAAAACAGATTCGGGTTTCTTGATGCGGATCGAGCCAGCGCTAGTTCATACCTCAAACACGCGGCCCTCAGATGCTAGCTATATGCATTTCGCACGCCTCGGTAGCGATGATAGTTACTTCCTGAGGGAGCTGTTACGTAAGTCCTCCAACATCTGGATCGCCTATTGAACATCGTGCGCACCTCAGAGTAAAACCAAAGTGGTAGTGCCCCCAACTTATTCCTCTCTGAGATTGGGATATGGGGGAGAAAATTTTCACAATGCACTCAAATTTGTTCCACGCAATCTGGACGATATAACCCACTGAACACATGTTTCCGGTAATTCCTCATCAGGCTTTCACAATTACATGAGAAGCAAAATTTGTATACAGACCTAACAGGTCGTCAGTCAGCCAAATTGATTCTTGGATGATACATGCATTTATATTAACTAAGTCTACCATAACGATAAAAGCACATTTGGTGATTGCAGCATGGAGTAGGGATGCTGCGGAACAAGCAGTCACTAAATAATGCCGTGCTGTTTTATGCACATGGTATTGCTCGTAGTCCCACCAGGACTACCAAACGGACATGATGCTTTCATTCAGCTGACATTGCTTTCTTTATTTTGGGAAGATTCTGTGTGCCAGCTATTCGGATGATTAATGTGGATGCGCATGAGAAGCACTCTGGCATCCTTTGCTGCTTGCCACGCGTAATGTGCTTCCGTTGGTTTTACCTTTGTATCATTTCTGTAGCACGTGAGAAGAGCCGAAGGTATGTACCAAAGATCAGTCATACATGAGAGAGCAAGAGTAATTAGATCGTCTGAAACGAGAGCATACGTCAGTTAAGTGAACATGACTACACATTTGATTACTAGATATCTTGAAGGTTATACGATTATTACTATCCTTCTTCCTTGAAAGCATATGAAACAAGCCATATCTATATACAAAACTAGGGTTGATTTTACTCAACTTGTACGCCCTGCACCCGACTAAAAATCGCTTAATGCAATCTTTTCATCTAGGGCTCTGTGGGTGTTCTATTGGAGACGGCGATACAAGTAACTACTTAGGCTCTCAGCTGCCCTGCATTTTGCGACATGTAAAGTGTTACGTGCTCCAACTTCGTGTTATAAGAAGCCTACAGTAGACCCTCATATGATCAGCTGGGTCACATAGGCCATTCAAAAGTGTGGGTTTTGGTAGGTGTTTACCGTAACGCAGGGTAGCATCCTGTACTCACTACTTCAAAAGGAGGCAAGTAATGTCACTTTGGTGTATTAAATGCTTGAGAAAATTTTGATTAGTCCTGATCAAGACAATTAATGCTGGAAATATGCCTTAAATATCCTTATCAGGAATCAATTCTGCATATGTATTCAAATGAGTGCAATGCACCAGGTTATTAGCAAGTCTTTTCCACTTCCAGAAGCACACGAAACTAACTTAGTACCCTTCGCTTGTATACGTACTCGCAGGCTGCTTGTTCACTTACTGATTAAGTTAGGTCAGTCAGGGTACCGTGACGGAACCGAATACAAGCATGTTCCCCGACAGAATTCTGCAACATTGTGGTTATGGGTAGGGAGCTTTTGCGATGAACATTCTTGTTTGCGTGAAGTTCGAATGATGTTCACCGCTGATTCGTTGGATCCACGATGATGCCAGCTTTATGAGAATAGCAGTGTGTTCCGTTATTAGCGCAAACAAGAGGCATGGGATATTTACGCTGTTGGAGTTTATGCATAGTGAATGTAGAAATTGGCCAAAATTTTTGGATGGTTTAACAACACAAAACGATGGCATCATCCTAAAATATTTCAAACACAGAAACTCTGCTACTGTGGCACTAAACAAACTTACAACTTTACCTGTTCGGTTTTTGGACTATAGCTACTTGTCTCGAAGGGGAATTGAACCGAGTCATCAGAACAACAGAAAACACCGTCCGAGAACGCAAATGACGGTATGGGGAAGCGCTAAGATGATGTTAAGGTGTTATACGGTGTAAGGAATTTGCTCATAACTTAGATAGATGAGTTTAAAAAGCGTAAAACCAAGCCAGTGGACTGAACAGCTTCAGGATACTAGGTTAACGTATAAATAAAATTGCGAATACATGTGTGTGGAGATAGGACCGTGTAAGAAACATGGCAGGACTGGCAAATATAGCCTGTAAAAGTTCGCCAGTGAAAATCCCAATATGCCGCAGCTCATACTGTCTCGTCTGTCAAGGCTGAAAGGCATAAAATTTCACATCCGCCGAGATTGGAACCCGAAGACAGGGATCGTTTGAAGACTGCGGTCATTGAGCTCAAACGCCGTACAGAGGAAGGTGAGACTGACTTACAAATTGTAAATTTTCGGGTGATCAAGAAGTGTGTACGAACCCGTACCAACCGGTTGCTCAACCTCCAGGCACGTCCCGCAGTACCTCCCAGGACCTCTGTGTGGCATTCGCCAACGTGTGCAGCCTAGTGAACAAACGTGACGAACTGTGCCGCTTCGCTGTCTTGGAGCCGCCGGATATTTTAGGACTTGCAGAGACATGGCTGAACTCCGACATCATACCTCAAGTAGTCGTGTTGTCAGGATACTCTTGTTTCCGATGCGACCGAAAATCAAAGGCTCACAGTGGTGTTCTGTTGTACATAAAATCGTCACTATCCGGCAAACTTATCAGTACCTATCGGAGCGAGGATAGTTTATGCGAGCAACCGTGGTGCACACTCCGCCTCAGGCGCGCAGAACTAATAGTGGAGGTTATCTACCGGAGCCCATTAAACCGTTGCTGCGATTGGATACCACATGTACTGAAGCACATGAGCCGCCCTTAGTTCTTACTGATGGGGATCTAAATTTACCTAAGATAATTTGGCCAGATGTTCGATTTCTTCCCGGTCATGGCAACGTTGAGGCTCAATTCACTAAAATGACTATTGAAATCGGGGCAACGCAACATGTCCTCCAACCGACGCGCGTAACTCCGTACTCGGCATCTTGTCTGGACCTAATGTTTACGAGCTGCGAGCAGAAGCTGAAAGAGATCAGAGTCATGGAAGCAAGAGTCATAGTAGCAAGCTTGGAACTGTCGTTACCTATTACAATCAACAGAAGCTGACATCGAACTATTAGAAGACGGACTTCAACGGACTCCTCCAAGCCGCAAGTCAGACTGATTGGACACTACCACAGGATGCGTCACTTGAGGCCTAGTGGTCATTAATAAAGGGGAAGCTTAACTCGCTCTGTACTCGGTTCGGTCCCCTTAAGTATTCAAAAATCGGACCTGTCAGACAGCATTGGTTTGATAGGGAATATAGACAGTTACCGCGACGACGTCGCAAATTTTGGGATAGATACCTCAGCTCGGGTTGTGATGAAGATTACTCGATGTACAAGAAAGAGAGTAACTTATGTAACGCCTCAAAGATCAAGAAACGCCGGCAGTTCGAAGAGGAACTAGCATCCTCGGCCACAACTGCACCCAAAAGAATATATGCCTACTTGAAACGTCAACTGAAACCTGGGAACGACCTACCGGTCTTAGAGAGCTTAGACGGAAGACACTCATTTCAAGCGCGGAGCGCGCGGACACCTTGGCTACGCACTTCCTCACTGTATTTTCCAGTAAACCGGCGGCGGTTTCAGTACCGGCACAGGTTGCGCAAGTCTTGCTCGACAGCCTACAATGTGATGCAGTCGAAGTACATCAGCTACTCGTCAACCTCGATGGTGCAAATCCCTCAGGATCGGACGGACTTCACCCACTAATACACAAGTCCCTATCGATTATCATCTCACCAGCTGTGACAAAACTTTTCAATAAATCGCTCTCTGAAGGATCCGTCCCGAACGACTGGAAATGCTCCATAGTGAAACCGTCTACCAAGGGTGATGGTCGGTGTAAAATAGAGAACTATAGACCGATCTGTTTGAATTCGGTATTAGCCAAAGTTCTCGAGAAGGTTGTGAAAAAGTGTCTGCTGTCGTTCTTCGAATCGATGGACGTATTGACGCCAGCGCAACACGGATTTATGAAAGTGCGGTCTTGTATCACCAACTTGATGTACGCAAACCACCAGTGGGTTCGACCTCTGAATTAACTGTCAACTCGTACACTGTCTTCATCAAAGGGTTGCGGGTCGGCTTCAGAGCATGTAGTTTTTAGTGGTAGTTTCCAAAACACATGACAAAACATGATGCTTATTCAGCTAGCTCAGGGTGAGTGATAGACCTTGACCGGGGATGAGAAAACACTTACAACAGCGCATTTAGTTCTGGTGAAGGAGGATGTGACTCAAAACTGGTAGCAACTCGGCTAGTTGTACGCCTTTAAAGATTCGCATGGCAACTATATTTCTGCACTTAAGCAATACCGGAGTTTAACGCGCTGTATCAATCTGCACAAGTTAATAGGAAGACGAGTAGCAACATGGATGAGTCATCTGAGCGAACAAAACGATCGATAAGAACTAGGTCCCAAAAACCACGTACATCGGAAGCATACATTCGATTTCAAACTCACCCGAAAGAAAACAAAACAAGAGTACTTACAATGCTCAAATTGCCTATCTACCTACAGCTACCTATCAACTGTAATTTCGCGACAGTTCAACTTGAACGAAAAGTGTACACGGATATTAGCCGTACATTCAACGAGACCAAACTTTGTCCTATTTGGAAGATTGGATAACTGCCGATTCGTTCCGGGCAAACCCAGGCAACCGGTCTCCACTAGAGCGCATTGAATCAACCAATTCGTCTGTAGCTGCGGAAGCAGTTGACAGAACAAATCGTTGTCTGGGTAAGCGGATGTGAGCGCATATTTCGAAGCGAATTACTAAGGTGATATCGCAACCATTAACCGGAAGAGGAGCGGCAACTAAACTGCTGCCTCATCCATTGCTAGACACCTAATCCATACAGGGTAACAAGTTGACCCGGACTCAACGTCTGCAATTGTCTATCCAAAGGAAAATGATAGTGTGCTGAAATTTGTCGAGGCCGTGACACATAAGCGGCGCCATCGTACTCTCTGTGTGTACGGAAGCAATTGACAGTAGCTCTAAAGCTTCCTTGGGGTTCATAACAGTTGCTATAGATCAGCCATCTGTCGATTTGTATCGGCGTACTTTCTTTGTTGATCCAGTTGAAAGAGATCGTTTACTTCTTTCACTGGCTTGAACATGTGGTTAGTTTGCAAGAGATCAGATAACACATAATGGTGCCATCTTGCGGTACTGATCCTTTCAATACCAAGGATATTGTAAGAGCATTTTTCTGGTATACATCACAGGGATCGGGTAACCCAAGTGGTGCGCTAGCCATGGTGTCTAGCTCACTTTTGCTTTCCGGACGATACATGCATTTATATTAACTAAGTCTACCATAACGATAAAAGCACATTTGGTGGTTGCAGCATTTAGTAGGGGTGCCGCAGAACAACCAGTCATTAAATAATGCCGTGCTGTTTTATGCACATGGTATTGCTCGCAGTTCCACCAGGACTACCAAACGGACATGATGCCCTCATTCACGTGACATTGCTTTCTTTATTTTGGGTAGATTCTCTGTGCCAGCTATTCGGATGATTAATGTGGATACGCATGCGAAGCACTCTGGCATCATTTGCTGCGTGCCACACATATTGTCCACTCCTCAACGCCACACGCTACCAACTCAAACATTCAAACAAGTTTTATTAAATTCACCGTCATTGCCTGCCTTGGGCTTGCTCAATACCAAGGTCACTGCGCGCGCTTGGTGCCTAGAAATTATATCGGATGCATTTCAATTGCACTAAGAGCATGTTCATTCGGCTTAAAGATGCAAATCCAAGCGTTTGGGAGCAACACATTTGCACTGTGGATGCAATCAATAGAAAAATGGTGTAGACGCACGGAATTTGTGCAGTCCTAACCCCTATATACCTCCAGCGATTTGTGGGTTCAAACACAGTTCTAAGCATGATTTAAAATATCTACCCGGGTGTTGTATGCCGTGTTTAACCCCCCCCCCCCACTGATGCCGTGTGCAATGCATGCCACTCCTTACATGGTAGTCTACTTACGCCCACTCAACCTTCAACCCAGTCCCACCACTTGAGTTTGGAGCACTTTTGACGCTAGCCTGTGTGGAACTAGCTTCGGAGTAACCACTAGTCACCGAATAGTTGTTTGTAACGCCCACTCCTCTTCCTCACACGCTGGCAACTCATACTATCCGCCCATCTGCCGTTATCGGCTGATTTGGCTAGCTCAATTACAGGACACGGCGCACATAGTACATTTCATAGACACCGGATGCAATTCCAATGGGTTGACGACGAGGTGCAATTAGCTTGCACAGTTGCAAGTCAGATCCTTAAAAGCAATCGAATTGCACAATGGATGCAAGACACCTTTTAAATATATGGATGCTGTAACCGCACATCAGTCCGTCTGGAAAGTGAGCACGAGCAATTGGAAGGTAGCCGACGGTCAAGGACCAGTGAAGTGGACCGCAGCATAACAGTGATATTTTCACCATTTATAGCTTCGCATCCTTTTAGTGACTGTGTTTTGTTTGTCACCCAGATTTCCTCTTTGTTTCGCGGAGTAGCAATATTTGGGTGTTTTTGCTCCCAACACTGGCATGTTGGAGCAGCAACACCCAAATATTTCCATTTTGGATACTATCCTGGTGATCGGAATAACCGAGGTTTACTTCAGTGAATCGTGGTCTCAATAGAGGCTGCGTGTCGCTACCCAACCACACAGCGGGTTCCCCAAATGCAATTTCTATTTCCGGAGGTTTACTTGTCAGTGAGCACGCTGTTTGTTTCTCATTATATCACCTTCCACTTGAGACGGACTATACAACCAAATACAAATGGAATAGCATTTTGGTTAGGAACAACATTATCTAGGTCACAAGGGCGTTTATTGTCTGGGATAACTGAAGGGAGCAAATGCTTTACTAACATGTAAGTACACTGTAGTGCATGGCAAGTGTAATGTAGTGGTCTCACAGTGTATTTTATCAGCAGAGATGCAGCAGTTTGTGAAAAGTGAAATTCATGCTCGTCAGTATCGCGCATACAAGTATCTGGGCACCTCGGTGATGCCGATGTTCACAACTGTACAATCCAAGGTCTTGCCGTATAGTTTGGTAGAGAAGGTGCAACAAACCGTTCTACCTTAGGGGCTTCCAGCGCATCATTATGATGCTTGTTCCCTTAGTGTCAGGCTTGGTTCGCATACTTGAGACTTCAGGTTGGTGTTCAGCATTTTGAAAAACATACGATGCACTTCGGAGGAGTCCAAGGTGCTATCTGGCCCTTCCCCATGCTTTTGCGGTCCGTTTCCGCGGACCAAAGTCTTTCTGTGTGACACATTGTCACTGCTGTTTCCCAGGTCAATATTCGTGGAGACACTGACGGAGCACACTGACGACTTTATATTTCGCCAAGTCAAACTAGGTCGAGTTTTTGAACGATTGTATATAGGTTTTGTCGAAATCTCTCTACAGTGCGCCTACTCATCCACTGCTTGATGTCACACCGAATCTGGATAATTTTTCCATATAGTAAAGTTTGTTTGCATTACAATAGCTAAGTCGTTGATAAGGCCTAGGCATAAACGTGATCACAGCAGCGGTAGGTACATTTTAATCACTGGACTTCAATTTGTTCAGAAATGCCGCTAAGGACTCTTCTATTTATCTGAAGTCGAATAAGGAAGTTGTTTATCCAACTTAGGATAGGGTCACCGATTGCATGGCTAAGGAGAATGCAGTGACCCTGGCGACTGAAAGCTTTTGAAAAGTCCAGCTATACGACGTTAATCAGGATTATGTTATTGACTGATTCTGTCTACTTTGCTCGTATTAGCTGCAGTGTTGTCGTGTTGTACGTGGTTCGGCTAAATCCAAGCTGTCGTAAAACATATTACTATTACTATCAAAGTAATCCATGGTCGCTTCTGCCATCATACCTTCCATTAATTGGTTATCTCCAAGAAGGTATTTAATGGACAGTAGTTCGATGGCTTTGCACGATCGCCGCATGTAAATTGTGGTGACTACTTCATGTGATCACATTGTGGGGGCCTGCATTTCATCCTTGCATCTTCGAGAGAACCGAGCTAATGGTGCATTATGCTCATGGTGGTTGTCTTAATATCTTTGGTCTTATGTTCATCACATTAGGATAGCAGTGCACGCCCAAAGGCAAGATTATTTGCATAAGGTTTGCTGCAGTAAAGGATACGTGGCTCAAACCTGGGGTGAAAGGAGCTACATCAAAAACGGTTAAGACGACGGTTCACTCTGGAAGGTGAGGATTAAGTGTTATCGAAGCGTGTTGGCCGCCTCTTTGGTAGATAGCGCCGTACCATTTGTAGCACATATAACTGAGATTCTGCGCTGCACTCTCCGGCTTCTGTTGAGGTGTCTGTACAGCATTTTGCGATTAATACTGTCTTTTATCGCTAAATCGTGTCAGTACAAGAGTATACCTTCATGGCCTAAATTGACTCAATGGTTTCGTTGAGTTATGTATGCACGTAAGGCGCGCAAGCTTTGACAGGCTTTGTAACCGCGCAATGCCTAATTCCTTAAGCTCGTACATTTTGAACCCACCTCTTCGGCATAGACTACGTTTGTTTCTGCCGAAATACTGGTTTTCGAAGCAGTGACCACGTGCTCGATAAACATGGAGACAACTTCCCTCCAGGCGACATCAGGATGCTGCTCAGTTGATTAAGTTGGTCTGTTCGATGAGATCAAAGAATATGACGTAATGGGTGAAGGCACGTACTTTCTCATCGTTTCTGCTGAAGTATTTCGCGTAGCAGATGTATTGGAAAAACAGCGTCACGCGCTTCAACGGCTAAGGGTGACTTTTTGGCAACGGGATCCACCAGTATTTTCCTCGTTGGTGAGCGAGAGGTCTAAGGCCGACGGTTTTTCACCCAAGCGGAATCACATGGGCGGATGATATAATTGTGCAACCGTAGATCTGTATTTATGTCTTGCAAGTTCAACCCAAATAAACTGCATGTATTACAATGTTTGGGGATCTTGAGGACACCGTAGAACCAACACAAATGTAGAGGTTCAGATTTCAACTACACAACCGCCGAACTGTGATCGTTCGTCCTTGGAGTCAGGTACTTATTGTTTTTTCCAAACGGAAATAAACAGAAACATGTAATTACCACTTTTGTAATAGGTGATGTTCTTGCATTTTCAACCATAATCTATTATCTGACTAGTAGATACTATCCCGGGACTGGATGCGTAATCCAGCGTGGACAACCAAAGGCAAGAAGATTGAGCACATCGGCCTGTATTCTCTATAGGCTACACGGAAAACGTGAACTGATGAACAGAGAGACTAGAGGGTCAGCACACAGTAACCGGGTGGAAGAGTGCTAGTGTATAGGCATGGTAGAATGAAATGCAACGGAAACTAATAGTGTGCAATTGAGCAGTGGTAACAATCTACGCGAAAGATGAGTTATGTTTTGAAGTGTACACTCCGTATTTTACACCCGACGTTCATTCTCCATCGGTTGGGCACCACTTCTCGGTGGGAAGCGAAAGTGGACAAAACTTGTAGCTTTCCCACGCATACACGTTTCGGTTATATGCAATTCTGCTAACTATCGGTTGTACCAGGTGCATACAATGTTAAAGCGATGCGAAAGCCTGATTTCACTAGGACACCGATTACTGTACACTAGCGATGAAGGCTTCTGCAGAAAGAGTAACGTATCCGCTGTTAATATTATTATTATAGTATTAGTACAACGAAAGATACTTCTCCTTCCCACTAAGGTACGAAGTGAACCTACCATCCGTAAATCTTCTACGTAGTGATCAACATGCTACACATAGATTTCACTATCTCCAAGGAATGGGAACCTGTCTAATAAGCCATGCAATTAGACCACCGAATACTTAATGTAGGCGAATCGTATTCACCTTAAGTGTTTCCGAATTCTGTATCTCAATGTTTGTGAGCCACTTGTCTTAGGCTAGCGATAAATTTGCGTTACCCAATGCAATGGATGACGGCCACTATTATTACGGAAATATCCAACTACCAAACAGCAAACAGAGAAAGGATCAATTTAAGCACCTTCCTGACAAGTGTCGGACGAGATGCGATGATATGGTATCCATCGGACTTCGAAATGGACTTCAGTGCAAAACAGTGAATAGACGGCATCGGCTAATCAAAACTTACTGCGCACTCAGTTACACCATGTGCAATCTACTCGCTTGGTCACGAATGCACCTGAAGACTTATAGTACAATTCGATCAGAACTGTATGGTTTGCAAAGAGATTAGAAATAAAGTCGTTGCAGTCAGTGAAAACGGTGTGACTTGTTTACAAGAGGCTAATTAAGTTGACACAACTCCAGTTTTCATCCTAGTCTTCACACACAATGTAGTCACAGGTGCGGCTCTAACCGACAGCATAGCGGAACAGTGTTTTAAGCTAGTTTTGACTTTTGAAAAAGCATCCTATTAAGGTACATACAGCATTTAACTTTCTACCATTTAGAACAGATAAGAAGCGATAAAAATCAGTTCGCATGAGGTGCTGTTACTTCCGTATCCAAATTGTTTGGAAGGTTACCAGCAGGCAATTTGGTATATATTGCAACCTTTGTTGACTGTATTAAAACCTCTGGAACGGCTTTGAGAAGGCCAAAGAGTTCAAACATCTGTAGTTCCTGTCGTTTCGACCAGGTTGAAAAAAGTCGGCAAACATCACTGCGATGTCAACAACAGCTTTCCCGGTCAGTGCTTTTAGGATCCCCAAAAGGGAAGTATGTGTTCCGCCTATATAGGTAGAATATGGTAAATAAGGGCTAAAAACACTAGTGTAAAACAAAGAAATTACCCTTTATAAACATAGTCTAAACAAAAACAGATACAGGTGAACCAGATCTAGTGCCCACCTGGTTTATAGCCCAGCCCATTTTATTTCCAGGTTTTTTAAGTACAAATGCGTTGCTCAAAAGTATGCTAACTTCTCATCATCTAACTGTTCATTGCCGGGGTCGTCCCACCGCTTAATTGCCCAGCTGCTTGGGCTCTGCTCTTGTTGCTTTGCTAATTTAAGCCCTTGCTCCGACTATCTTTTATTACGATTATCCCACAGCTAGCCAGTCCGATAGAGTCAAGATCAACAAATATGTCAGCGTTGATACTAACAGATCAAAAAAGGTTCCCTACGTCACTCAATACGTTAGCAAGCTAAATATACAGACGACTGCAGGCAAGTTCTCGGTCCTATTCGAAGCTCGAGAACTGAGCAAATTCAGGTAATCATTCCCGTCCACACTTGTCGGAACTCTATTGGTTATATACAGGTATGGCCAGTAACAGAAGGGATTGTCATTGATGGAAAATTTAAAAGTTTTGGACAAAATTAAATTTTACCCACTAGGAACCTCCTAGGAGAAGTTGTTGCGTGATGTACACATTTCTCGTCGTAGCCTTACCATGTTGATTACCAGCGAAAAGGAAGTCCGGCAGAATTTTCGCATGACATTGCAAGGTTTTAGAAGAGGAAGTAGTGTGGAAGGATGAACAAGTTGAAACTGCATCGAAAGGCTGTAAGATATAGGTTCGTGAGCACAACCAAAGAGCTACAGGCCCGCTTTTGAAGAAAGGAGCAGAAGTATTCGGAAAAATACTTGGAAAAACCTTTTATTGCACAGAAGGATGTCTGCAAAAATAGAAGAATGGAAGTCGAATAGTATATAAACTTTCGCATAGCAAAAGTGGTTCCACGGACACCGCAATCTTTAGACATTTGCTGAACGCTTGACAGCCTAAACTTTTAAATGCATTTGATGATGTTAATGTGTGCAATGCGGACAAAACAAGTCTGTTTACTCAGCAGCTCCAAAGGGTTCTTTGTGCTTTCCTGCCGACAATCTCAGCGGGTCGAAAAAAGTCACGGATAGGATCACTTTCCTGTGCTGCGCTAAGCTCTCAGGTACGGATAAAAGAAACTGGTTTTGATTTGAAAAAGTACGAAATCACAAGGTCTTAATGGCTTGATAGTGGACACACTTCCGGTAACTTACAGAGTTAACGATAATGTATGGATGACAAAAGAACTTTTCACCGAGTGGGGCCTCGAGTGAGAGAAGGACCTAGACCAAATTAGCCGAAAGATTATGTTGCTCTTGAATAATTGCAAAGCGTATCCACAAGTAGCAGGCCTGTAAAACATTTAAATGAGATGTTTGCCTGCATACACGACCAGCATTCTTCAACACATGGACCAAGGTGTGATTCTGAATTTGAAAATCCGTTACAAAACGGAAATTGTAGACCGAATACTTTGTTAAATCGAAAACAACTTGTTTTCTTGTCAGTCGTCAGTGGTGAATGTCAGCGCCAAGGTTTCTGCGCTCGATGCGATTCAGTTCGTGTCAAAAAGTTGGAGACAGTTTAGCAGTGCACCAATGAAAGTTTGCTTTCGGCATATTGACTGCGGTCGACTGGCATCCGATGCTCTTTTTGATGACGCCATTATCGCTGAGGACGAAATCAACGCTTGCGCCATCCCAGTCATCAATGCGGAAGAGCTCGTTGCCATTGACAATGATGTGGAATGTAACTCAGATCTGACCACTGTTGAAGATGAAGTCGTCAGTGATATTTTAGAGAACCGACTAGAACAGTAATAAGAAAGCGGCTAAGAGGATGATGTGTCCGATGTCCCCGTGAGTAACAGCAATCAGCACGGCTGGTATTCAAGTGCAATGAACTGTATAAATGATCAGTAGAGCTAAGGACATTTGCATAGGCTAGGCAACGATTTATTGTCCGAATTGCACTTCATCGGTGCAAAATTTACTGGAATTGCAGCTCAAAATATTGTACAAAAGATGTTAGATTGTTTTCTCAATAAAATATATACAGTAGCACCAGTATCCATAACTATGCAGGTGAAATGCTTTAAGCCATAACTTTTACGTTATAGGTCATGTTCTTCTGAATAAACGTCTTTTGTCGGCTTTGGTTACAATGTGTATATTATTCTTCTTAACACGTTACAATTAAAACGATATGCTATACAATAAGGCAATGGTTGTTTCCCTTTTTGAAGATATGGCAGTATCGGTTAATTGCCAAGCCACTTTATTTCCCACTTTTAAAAAATCTCGATGATGGGCAGTAAAGTGGGTTCGACTGCATCACGGAATTCACCAAGGCCTTATTTTATTGCCTAGTAAGGTAAGGTTTCATTTCGCATGACTGACGCCAATTTCAAATTATGCATTAGATTACCAAATTGCGAACAAATTATTGCCCAGTGTGGACCGTTGTCTGTAGGACTAGTCGATTTAAGTTACTAGTCACGCGCGTAGCTCATACCAAAGCAGGGACAGAAGAAATGGAAACATTCCCACATGAATTGGCAAAATATGCTTGATAAGACAACTGGTAATTGGGCTAATTAAAAAGAATCTAAAGAAACTACTTAACCCAAGCTACAAAGAGCGGTACAACATAACTAAAAAAATAGCAATGAAGGGAAGCACAAAGATGCACCAGTTGTCTAGGATACTGAACAAAACTGTTGCTGAAGTATGTTGTTGAAGTATGTTACCTCGCCTCACACGCTGTTGAGGTTAGTCAGAACATGTATCGAAATTCTGAGAAGCATAACTGTCCTCTAAATCTTTGGCTACAATAGCTAAGAACTTGTTAAGCACATAATGTTGAAAGATTCATGTGGTGTATATTAGTTATCCCAATAGTTGTGGTCCTAAGAAAAGGACGAAATCACTTTTCCATTTCATCAAAAGCATTCTACATGTTGAGTGTCTATACAGGCCGAGCGCAAATGAGGCAGAAACGTTCAACCATTGGCCCAGAAATTGACAGCTGTCCGTCTTCTCTAAATTCGATAAATAACTTGTAACCTGGATCATGAAGTTTGCCGGCAACTCGGGACTGTAGGCCTAATGAGCAGAGATGTTGCGCCTCAAGGGAGCCTAACTTTGACAAAGTAACTTAATGCGGCTAGTGCAAATGAAGGATTTTGTTAATCAGTGCAAAGGCCACAGATCAAATTCTCCATCTAAACCTTTAGATCATAAATGCTGTTCCAGATATAATGTAGGCCGAGTGAATGTGTGTTAGCTAACAACTTGAACCCAAAATCAATGGGGCTAAATTGTTCTGCTGTCTAGCACCGTCACCGTACAAATTCACTATTTTGGCACTGCTGCCTTTTCTTATTCTTTTCTGCCATCTTGTTGCATGTTATTATTTCACTCGACGCGGACATATCAGCTCTGATCCTTGGGCAACCATTTTGGGCTAAACAATATCGATTCTTATTCAGATATAAAGCTATGACGGCTTTTTACGGCAACTTAAGCGCGCGGCTACTCTTTTGTGTGGTTATTGGCTTTTTACCTTTGTTCAAAAATTCTGCCCTAAACGCTAATCAGTCAGCCAAAATGTTTACTACTCCAGTGTTGTTTGTAACTGCTACATCAAATTTTACGGTCCATTCCTAGCATTTAGTCGAAAATGCTCGTTAACCTAAAGTTCGCTGCTACTCTTTGTGATCTTATCTTACGGGGCACCTATTTTAATGGGTATATTTCTCTTTAAGAAGCTGCGACCGTATTTGGCACAGATCGATTATACACAGCTAGTACCATGCCCTTGCACGGGCAGTATGCGTTTGTGACGAATAAAAGACAACGGTATATTCCTCGTCGGTGCGAGATACATTCAAACTGTATATTACGATTCTTGGTGTACTGCAGAATCGCAAAGAGCAAATGTTATATTTTTCGAATTTCCAAGGCAGTCCTCAATCTTTTTTGGCGGACATCGCTAATTAGTCGGTTAGATCTCTCGAGAAGATTGAGGAGCTATCAAAAACTAACAAGTGTAGATAGATAAATAAACTGTATAAGTGATGTAATTCGGCCATTATTGGGAGCGACTTCTGGGGACCTGCTTCCATGCGGATTATTACCTCAATGGATTTCGCCCGCACTTCCACTCCCCATCTGGCCGTCTGCCGGTGTGGCTTTTAAAGCAGGTAAGCTAGCACTAAGGTACCTCATCTTTAGGGCTGCTTTCGTGCGTATATAGTGTGAATAGTCAAGCCACCTATCCCGTATCATCAGCTTTTATTGGGCGAAACCTTTTTATCACCAGAGAGACAATGGCAATGCGCCTTGCATGGGTATAATTATTGGCGTTGGAACCTTACCTCTCTCTTCACAGGAGACCTATCCAGTCGTCGTCAACAGTGAAGTAGATAAGAATATAAAATATGTGCACAAGAAAACGGGCCAGATTGTACAGGGGAAGTGTCGAAGGCGGATTACGACTAGAAGCATCGATATGCTAGACCGTGCTTAAAATAATTTTAGATTCAGCATCATTTGCTTACGTTCTTAAAGTACTGGAATTGATAGCGCTTTGGCAGGCCTCATCGCTCTCACGTGTAAACTGAAGCTGCACCACCTCTCCAATCGGTGGGGGAAGCGACCAAGTTCGGAATTGTATAAAGTATGAACGAATTTACCAGGTCAACTGCTGACGCTGTTCCGCGGCGCAAATATTAAACGCAGCACTAATTTGAATCTAGACAAATGGCGCATACTGCACCTACTAGGCTTTTTATTCCGGCAGATTTCAAGCCCCTAATTTAATCCTTAAGCACTTCTGACCGGCTCCTGGCTACCCAGAAGTTTATAGGTCGTGGACGCATCTGCTTCGGACTTTCTGTACAGCGCCAACACCTCTTTTATCCCTTATAACCGGCTTCTCTTAGCCCTCACCCAACTTCCGTTGTCCATCACTGTCTAAATTTCACTTATTAATCCTCCTATGTAGACCATCTTGTGCCAAGCTATTAAGCACCCGAGTCTTTTGGTCTGTCACTAGTCATAATTTAAGTTCTAGAACACCGACCTGTCTGCATTGGAGGGCCTCTTCACAAGGATACAGGTTTGTGGCTACAATGGCTGGCTTTTCTTCTTCTCCTCTTACAGCAGCCAAGTTTCATCACTATCATAGGACTATGCAGGCATTTAATGGCTGTTCTAAGCATGATCGATTTTTTATTCCTTACATTTTTCCACTTGTTGCTTCCTTAACCCTAAGCCAACGCAGTATCACAAGCTCCGATATGGCAAACACATTCCTCCCCACATCTTCCTTCATCTGATGCATATCTTCTACACAAACTTTATACTCTAGTTCTGTGCACTTCATCCTTCTTGCCTGCCACACATACACTATAATCTTACCTCTCCACAGCCTAGTCGCCGTTGCATAGTTTTTCCCATACAGTTGCTATTCTTCGAATACTTGTACATAGAGTTGTCTCCATGCTGTGCACAAGGAACGAATTCTGCGTGTCAGCATGGGTAGTACTGTTGTACTCCATTTTGCTTCCGACCCGGTGCGAGGAGACTTACACCATCGTTTTCTTCGTCCTAATCCAGTTTCTAGAGATCAAACGTAGAAGGAGTAATGTAAATTGCTCGGACTATCCTCAGTAGCAAAAATTCGTGTGAAATCGTCTAATTTCTCAAAGGAATACTACCGACTACTCAGTTCAATTTATTTTGAGTACCATCCTCTTTAAGCATAGATCACCGGAGTTTGAACGATTGGGTACAACAATATTTTATCGTGACAACGCTACACAAGTAAGCAATTATGCGGCGCTAAATTACCATTAAAACTTTAGCCACCATTTTTATTCGTGACGGAGCAGACGTAACGGGTCTAGTTAAAGGAGGCGACAGCGGTCTTCATAGTTCAGTGTGGTGGACCGGTCAATAAAGGGTTTTGTGAAAGAACGCTGAATGTTTTCTACAGCTGTACGATCCGTTATACGCAGGTACCTATGAATAATTGTGCAATAATCCAGCATAGATCTCACAATAATCTCAAGCATTTCCAATCTCGCTTCAGGTAAAACAAATTATTGACTGATTTACGCTTCAATTGCCTTGCCTTGGTTATCAGATATGCGACATGCTCGGAAAAGTTCAGCGATGCAGAATATATTACTCCAAGATTCCTAACTGAAGAGGATTTCTGGATGTTTGTACCTGCTAGGCTGATGAAGGCATCAAGTATGCTGCATCCATACCTAAGCATTTGTGATTTTCAGCGGAGAACTTCATGGACCAACTTTTACTCCAAGAGTCCAGCACAGATAAGTCCTCAAGAATGCTCTTAAGGTCCGACTCAAGGCTGTCAGATGGAATGCGTAGAGTTTAATTTGGTCCGCAAAGAGACATGGTCATGTTTGATGGAATCACAGATGGTGTGTATATATACTAGGAAGAATATTGTTCCAAGGACACTGCCTTAGACAACTCCGCTTGTAACTTCTTTCGAGTTGAAGAGTTGCTGGCCTATTTTAACGCGCTGTGTCCGATCTTCTAGGTAGGATTTAAACCAGCTTAGCAATGGATTGCGGACTCCTTAAGAGTGCAGGACGGACAACAAAGCTTTATGTGGCACACAGTCAAAGGTCTTGTACATGTCTAGTAGGAATACAACAACTGTCATGCCACTGTCAACAACCAATGTTACGTGGTCAAAGAATTGTATTTGACAGGTTACACAGGAAAACATCATAAGAAAGCCGTGTTGTGGGTTGTTTATCAGGTCTACTCTTGTTAACAATTGAACACGATCCTACTTGACAATTCGCTGCAGTGCCTTTGAGGCTTCGGCAGTAGGATTAATAGGGCGATAATTTGTCATTGCAGATCAGGAGCCACCTTTGTGTTTTGATACTATTACCTAGTTTTTCCACTGTGAAGAGAAATATCCACTGTTTAAGGATAATGTGAAGACGTTTAACATCAGAAGAGTAATGTTTCTACATACTTGGGGACGGCTGAAGGAATACCACCGGGTACTGGCTGAAATGAAGATTTTATGGAGAGTTTACTCTTTTGAACATCTCTCATGTTCAAGCGAATGCTCGGGAACGCTTCATCTGCTTTCGGTTTTAGAAGAGGACGGGACATAGTTATATCTGTATTGAGTCAAGCAGCAAAATAAGGGTTCAATGTCTCACGCATTTGGCTGACGTCATCAGTCGTTGAGCCAGCTACTAATGTCAGACTTTGGATTTGATACTTCTGCTTTGGATTCCTCTTGTTGAAAACTTCCAACACGGTTTGTATCTTTTGCGGAATTTTTAGCACTTTGTTTTCTTCGGTGAGTTCCGCTTGCACTGCTTGATGTTTTAATTTCAGTAGAGTCTCATGAATTTGCAGCAATGTTGCAAAGTTATTGCTTTTGTGTTATTGGGACCTAGGTTTCTTCGATTTGGTGCTAAGTTTGAAATATGGCTTGCATTGACTACTGCTGTTATGAGGGTTGCCCCACGGTGTGGGTGCTAATAGGTCGGTACAGGTGATAAGATTGTTTCTAACTTTGTTCGTGGCTAAGGATGGATTCTGTGTTAATAAGAATTTGTCCCAACTCGGGTACTGCGGAGGTTGTCAACTATGCTCCAGTCAATGAGATGGATACAACGATTAGGCTTGTTTGCTAGTTTAATATTCATGCTGCATAGCACAGTATTGTGGTCGCATCCTGTTAGTCGGCTGTCAATAATGACGAACACTGTTGTAATGCCCATGGTGGATATCAGATCTAACGTGTTTGTTCTTCTTGTAGGTTGAATAACTTGTTGAGTCCAATCATTGATCTGAATGCTATGGATTATTCCCATGAAGCTCCTTGGCACTTTTATTGTGAGCTCTGTCTAGTCAACATGCGGTAAGTTGAAACTACATACAAACTTATGTTTGTAAGAAATATTTGAGGCAGCGTAGATAGCATCAACTAGTGGTTTAGTATGATGGTTGATGGCACTAGTAGATCTGTAGATGCAACCCAGTAGTAGGTCACTGGAAGTGATTGGCAACTACGACGAATCTTCTAAATCTTTGAAGGTCAGATGACCTTCATCAGTGTGATATCATTCCGAATGTAGATGACATCCTCTTCCTCGTTTGCTCAGACGATCTTTTCGAAACAGGTGGTAGCCAATAACTTGTAGCTCAGAGTCACCTAAATCTGATTTGCCCATGTTTCAGTGATGGAAACAAAATTGGGGGTTTTAAGATAGGGGAAAGGTGTAAGAATGTGCAATTTAGCTAGGGAACGTACGTTTATAATAACGGAATCTGGGGTATCTACCGAAATAGGTGGTGCGGTGAGGGTTAAGAAGACCTCTTTGCTAGCATTGTTACTGGTGGTGTGCCACAATGAGGCAATCGTGGTTTGGAGCTCTCTAGTTGGTATTGACTCCAACAAAGAAGGTGTTGTAGTACAGAGATCATCTGTTGATTCATGGGGTTTAGTGGTGGAAATCCCACTGGTGGGGGTAATATTGGGGGTTGTGTTGTCCTAAGAAAGGATTTTGAGGGATTTCTATGGGAGGAAATGGCGGCGGGTCATGGACTATTTGTTGGGGGCGCAGCTGAGGGATACTAATGTGCGGAGTAGGCAATATCCTAGGAATCTCTGAATTTCGGTCACTGGCTGCAGTTCCACTTGTTCTAGTGTGTTGCCAATTTGGGTTTCGAGACAACTGTGGGATATGAGGGTGTCCAACCGAGTTTCTACCATTGATCCTACAACCAGGATTAGTGTCATTAGTAGACTAACGAAATCCTTTACTTCTCCGGGACTGATTTAGCGAATCGTACCGAAGCTCTGAAATATGTTGTGGCAGAGATGTTGGCGGTTGAACTTCATCATGTCATATTGATGGAGAGCCATTGCATGATTTATAGTGATCACTTTGATTGAAGCGCACAATCCTTATTTACACCGTGATTCACATGAAAGATAACGTTGGTCAATTCGATCAGTGGGACCGTATCTTATGGTGTTTATGGCGGTTGGTTTCTGTCTGTCCAAAAGTACTGCACTCCGCAGTCAGTTTCAATCCCAACTCACATTAAGAAACCATGCTTTTATGATGTATATTTGTCGATCACGATCCGTTGAGATAAAGCCTTTTCGAAACATATCGTAATTGTTGTGTTTTCGTGTGGACAATACCCGAACATCAAGTTACTTCTACTGTACCAGCTACATGATGCTCTTTTTTTCTCCAACTCTAGAATTACAGTCGAGTTGGACTAAGGTATTCCGTCAACGGTTATAGAAACAGTATACCGTTTGATGGCAATTTCTTTAAAATCATTTATACCGACCTGTTTCATCTTCTGCCAATCACAGTCGAGTCTCTTGCTAATGTGATAGTATTTGTCAATAAACTCCAAAGCTGCCTGGATATTAGTATTTGTATTATTATCTACTCATGAAGGAAAGCATTTGTATTCAAACGCCTCTGAAGTCATGTAATTCCATTCGGTTCCAAGCGTATTCCGAAATATTGAATTTGGCGAATTGCTTTAAGAAGAAGTATGGATGTCTTGATTTATTAGTTTACACAAGATGATTGGCCTAGATTTTTTTGCAATATGTTATCGCGGGTCATCAGTATCACCCACTAAGTCTGTGGAATATTAACCAGTGTATAAAGTAAGCAGAATGGGAACTATTGACATGACACTGAAGCACCCCGGCAACGAATTTTCATTTCCTTGGTGAAACGCAACTAGAGACTGAGTGGCATCCTTTCCACCGAAACCCTTATTCCCTACGCTTCAAACACCTCAACATTAAAGTAGTCAGCCGACCCAGTTTGGATCTCACCCGGGACAAATATGTTGACTATGCAAAGCCCCATTCTTGTGGGCTTCATCTCTGCCTTTTTCAGCAAACCACAATCCTCATACTATGTTAAAAATTGTACAGGAAAAAGCAATCTCAAAACAAGGTTGTGTTTGTGTAAACGCATGACATCACCTGCACAAATGGATCTGTGTTGAATATAGAAGCAGACGCTTGCGTGTTGAAAAATATCCCTGTTATGCTTGTTAACGTAACTGTTAGTACCTCTCCGTACATGCAGCGAAACGCAGTAGTCCCTTTTCCGACATTATTTCTCTTTTGCGAGCTGTTCGTAGCCCTGAGTCTCTCCTATTTACTTGCAACAACATATGGTGAAATGTTTAATCAAAATGTCTGCGCCTCATTGAAAGTGGACCACGATCCCGTAAGTCGGATCTTGGCAGTAGTCACAACCGATCAACTCAGCTGTGACTGATTTGAACTTCCCGATATACACCAACTTATTAGGTGAACAAAATTAGTATATTTTTAAACTACAGATAACTTTACCATGTAGTTGCAAAATTAAGCAGTGGCGACAACCCCTTGCTATTTCTGAGTACCTCCAGTCCATCCAAGAGTTGTAACGCCGTACCGGCAGGGTGGAAAGAAACCATAGTTTTTCGGCGACATAATTCAGTCACTCTCCACGAGATTAAGAATTATCATCCAATAAGCCACACATCTGTTCTATCTAAAATGATGGTCTAATTCATAACGTAAACAGAGCCAGTAAACAACGATCAACATAGCTTCGTAAATGCTCTGACCTGAATTTTCTAAACCATCTGATTGTCTCGCATGTACAAAACCTTTGGTCGGGTACCCCATGGAAAATATATGTAACATAGTATCATACGGTTGTGGGTTCATTCATTTAAATAGAGTCATATTTTACCGAATGCAATTTACTTCCAACTTGGGCATCAACTCAATCTAATTACTGCCCATCAGTATAGTTTACAATCTGAGTCGCGGTCAATTAAAACTGGTAAGTGTGGTGGGCCGGTACACAAGATGTCCTGGACTATCCACATACCAAAGACTAAAGACTAAAGGATATTCATAGTCACATGTTGTCTGAAGAGGAAACAGTAAACTTTGTAAACAATTATTGGTGATATTAGCAAATCGGAATGTGAAGAATGAAGCTAAGCTCTCCTCCGAGTTGAGCGGTTAGTTGACAGATACTTGACACCAGGCAAGTTGGTGTTGTCAGCACAGTTTGCAATGTATCCTTATTGGCAATATTCCCTTAACTGAACGGCAATACAAATAATTGTTTTTTTCTTTCCGGTGTCACGCCGTCTCTCTCATTTAACCACACCGGGTACTCTGCTCCCAACTTAACAAAACAATAATTGGATTCCAATTCGTATTCAGGATCCTTACGAGATCATCGTTGTTTTAAGCGTGACAATGAAATAGGTAGGAGCAGCGTGCGCAAATAATTCCATCCAATTGCAGCATAAGGACTGTTAGTTCAGCACCTTATATGGGCATTTTTGCCAATGTGCCAGGCTATATCGCATCCAGCAACTGAGTTAGATCGCGTTTCATGGTCACAATTAGCCCAGAGTTCATATCATCGGACATCTAACAGTAAGGTCGCCGGTTGGAGCCCAGAAAGACACGAATGGATCGTACACCCTTCATAATCTCTGGCAAGACGAAACGGCCGTACGTCGCTTCTCCTGGTATATGATATCCGTCTGGCTAAGGTTGTGATAATTTCAATCTATACCATCCTACTATCCACTAGTACATTTATACTCCAATCATCCTCACCACCTGCATGCCTCTACTGCAAAATGCTGGCCAGACACTTGCTATATTTACTCGATGCAAAGCTGGGCTTTTAGTTCCAGATAGCTAGTGATATTTTTCTTTTCCAAACCAACTAGCCCCCCCCAGTTTGATGAAGTATATGCCGTTGTTTTGATCGCTAACATTTAGACAAGTGTTCTTTCGATTGTGTATATGCCTATCCAGAAGCTCTGACCTTTCGCCTCGATTTTCAGCAACCTTGAAATGTGATTACACGAATTGTCCTCTCAGATGGTCCTGACAGAAGTATAGCTTCCATGTGTGCAGGATCCCCGGATGGCAAACGCCTCACATCGGTGAACATATTGGATGACACTGCGTACAAAAATGTTGACAATCACCGTTGATATCTGTATAATAGGCGTAGAGAATGGCGAAGGTTTACGCAGTGCTATGAATTCCTTGTCAAATTGGATTGGTCATTTTGATTTACCTGCTGTGTGACTGGACTGCGAGCAGCAGTTTCAGTCAGGGTCGTAACAAAATTTGAGCTGCAGGCTGCACAACTCGGTCACTGGGAACATATTTGTAAGTCCCGGAGTTTTGTCGCACTCTCGCCGTCTTTACGCGATCATTCCAATCGAGTTCGAAAGCTATCATGGGATGCAACGTTTTCTGGCGGCCAACCCCCACAGGCGCAGCAAGTGGGACAGGGAGTGGTCTGCAATGAACGGGATGTAAAATGGCGGCGGCACTTTTGGCATGTATGGTTGTTCGATACCGAGTGTAACCGGCAGACTTTCAAGGTAAGCTGCTAATTGCATATTAGGATATTTCCTCTAGATAACCAAAAACATTCACGTCATCTGTTACCTCTGGCTGTCATCGGATTCTTTTCGCCTTTGTACACATCGACCCAGTTAGACATCGCCAGCCATTGTGGTGACCCGTGGACGTCATGCACTTTCCCCCATAATGTTCTGCACAGCTGCTACGTCATTGCAAAGTGTTCGACTGCCCAATATAAACGTCTGAGTGATCTCGCTTTCTCAATCTGGCCCTCGGGATCTTCACTGACACCAACAGCAACAGGTTAGGGAAAATTCCTGGCCTTATTCTGAGCGAAGAGGAGAAGGGCCGGATTTAGGTTAATGACTGCGGTGACTAAACATTTGGCAATAGTGCTGTTATGGCGAGTTACCAGTCCGGTGCCCAGAGACGCATTTGCGAACATGTGAATACGCAGCTTCATAGACGGTGCATTCAGTTTCATTTTATAATACAAGTTACCAATTACTCCCGTTTTTTTACATCTACAAATCGCTCCAATTTCCCAATTCAAGTGACCAGTACAAGTATTAAGCGCGCCGTAGGAAATAGACTGAATAGTCGATCGAATGCTGTAAATTTTGTGGTGAAGAAATACAAGAATATCAGCTCTGCTCTGGAAGAGCAGAGATGAGGGAGAAAATGAAATCACAGAACCAGATGCAACTTCAATTCTCTGCTCGGTGCTCACATTTTCGTTTGTTTCGTAGCTGAGCCAATGGGGATCTGCTGTCCCAGGAATCACTGATGCACAGAACTTTCCTCCAAAAGAGGGTTTGAATTGCAGTAAAGTTTTTCAGACACATCGTTAAGATGTTGATTTCTTCGGCATAGATAGAAGATGGTGGACAGTGCTATGGGTGGATCCAAAAACGCTGTGTTGGATGGAGGATAGGCACGGTGTGTCGGATTCGCCAAACGAATCGAATGGATGGTAAGAATTTGTTTGGCAAGTCGAGAGGATCTGGAGCTGAGTTGAAACAGAACATGTTGCTTGTCAAAAACAGGTTAAGTGGTGAAATATATCTTAGATTTAAACAAATTCATGGCCTCACAAATATGTGCTTTTCTTAAACCTCAAATCTGCTTGGTGATAACAATGGGTGTGCGCTTAGCGAAACTGAAGGCGGTAAAGAACATAGGACTTATTTGCCGAAAGCACATTGAGGTATTTTGCGGAAGCTTCCAGAAAAGACAAGATCAATGAACAATGTAATATTTTGGGCTTCGTAGATAAGTAGCACCTTGGGAATCTGCACTGAATATTGTGCTCTTGTTGCGCATCTCACTTTCCCGAGCATAGCATTGCCAGCTCTCAATGCAAGCATATAATGAACTACCTTCGATCAGCAATGAACCAGTCAAGGCTTATAGACTTGGTACTTCCCTCCGTAAAGAGGAAGCTCGCCGACGGATTGAATTTTGATAGTGTTATCAATAATTTTGCCGCAAGGAAAGCACGAAAAGTGTGTCTGTAAATTTTGCGGACGGGTATTGTAAAAATATAAACCCCTGTACCTCCAGAAACAGACGGAAATGTGATTATTAGTTGATGTTCTATACAGCGAACTAGTGAATGTTTGTTCGAACTTATGAGCGCTTACGGATTTACAACTGGCAGGAAGGGGAATATTCCTACCAGCGACTCGGGCGACAAAAGCAGTTGCTAGGCCACTGGCAGCACCCAATGGTCATGTGCATTATCGAGTTAATTTTCTTCAGCAGACCAGATGACATCAGCGCAATATTCCTACTGAATTGCATCTCACCTATCTTGAACACAATTGCAGCAGGTCAGGGTTCCGTTGCTTCCAAATGAAGTTGTCAGTTGACATTGTGTGTTGATCTAGGATTTTGGTTTATCCATAACTAGCCTCTACCGAATTATTCGTATGTCAGCATTAAGCTCTGTCAACAAACATTATCGTACCAATGGCTGGGCTTGTTGCATAACTTCGGTTTGTTTAGTAAACTTGTTCTTTTGGACTGATGCGGCTTAGTGTAGTTTGATCTTGTCTCTAAAGATTTGCAAAGAGCTGGCACGCACAGTGTCACCTGCGATGGCCAAGGGTGCAAAGCTAATTAGTACCGGCTTTCAACTTACTTCTTAACACTGACTCAGATAGGTAACGCACGTAGTTTAGCATACACCATGGAGTTATTTCATGGACCATACTTTTGCTTATATGCATTTATTCAGCGGAAATCGAGGTATGTCCAAGTATACCTAAATCAAATTATACAATCGTTGATTCCGGATGTTCAACTGAAGGCCATATGCTATCTTCCTTCTCAATCTCCGACATAATTCATCTCAAAAGAAACAGAGTGTTATTCTATCTACCCGTTTTGGTCACACTGCTTTAGTAATGAAGTGACATTGAGGATTCCAAGGAAACCGGAAGCAAGCACAATTTCTGCATCACTGGGCTACATTAAAAGTTACTCATGCACCAACACACTGATACCAGGCAACCAAACTGCCCATATACAACGTCTGTGTTCATGGGAACGAGAGGTGCTTCACAACATACTGCTGCTTTGATTAAGGTCAGTGTCCATGTGCAATGTTTCAGTTTGTTATGTCAAAAGCGTAGAACAGCCGCATATTTTCGTAAAACTGTGCTGAAATCCAGCAACTTTCCTATGTTCAGCATAAAGCTTTATTTTCTGTTGTGCAAGCGTTTTATTTCCTCTGCACTGAATGCAGCCAAAGTTATCACGGAGTTCCGTCAGTCTATGAGATTATTATACATCACACCAGCTAAGTTCCTCAGAAGAACGTTAAGAGAAATGTGAAGCTTTAATGCTCCTTCCGGCTGGTTCTACCGAATATTGTGAACCGAAGGCCGCTTGCACTCCTAATGCATTCAAAAAGTGAATGATCCGAGCGCTTCCTAACTTCTTTTCATGTCTGGCAGGAAATAGTGAAAGCTAATCTTTACACATACACAGGCTTAAGGAGTCCGGTTAAACAACACGATCTAGCCAGACAATTCTGTTTAAAATGATCTGATTGAACTGGTTCCGATTTATGCACTGTCTCGGTGCACAGTCTAGCAGTTCAGGGTGGTGCTGCAATATAAGCGGTTTGCTTTCACTTTCAGTTAGCATTGTACAATGGAATGGTGACATATAAAAGTCTGGATGCAAACTGACCTAATTTGCGACGATGGTCGGACCAGCAGTCGGTGTAGGCATCGACCATTTGAACGAATGCAATGCCCTCATCCTTTAACCTACCAGTACTGGCGGAGGCATTATACCGGGAAAGTCGTTTGATTTCTTTCCTATCTCACATCGAAACCCGTTATGTTGGACGCAACAAAAACCAAACCACAGCTATGTACAGCACAGAGTTGTCAATTCACCGTCGAAATAGGAAGTGAATGGCTTCTACGAACAACTAACATCATAGCCCAGTTGCAAAACTAACTACCAAATTGATTCCTTTTATTACGTTTTATAAGCATGCTGATGGTTTCCCTCGAATGCTGTGTGGGTAATAAACAAAAACCTTATTACTCGTTGTTTATCGAATAAATACGAACCAAGAATAAATATATGTAGGACGAAACATGATTGTTCTGGTCGTACGGATAAAGCAAATTAAAGTGTTTTAGGCTAGGAAGAGCAAAATTACGTTATCTTTTCGGTTTTGCAGTGTTACACAACTTCGTGTGCGCGTAACGGATTGAATTTGTTAGCGTACTAAAAGTTTAAATACGAAGAGTAATTGCTGAATACCTGAGCTAGCTTACTATGCTATTGGATGACGGTGGATCAATAAGGGGAGTTCGACGCTCCGAAGACCAACCTGTCAACGACACTTGAGAAATGCGCATTGCAGTAGAAAATAGGCGCATTCGTTATGCCACCTTTAATTGTTTAGCTACAGCAGTCGTCGCCAACTCACTCACCTCGAGTACTCTCAGATCCCCATACGCAGGACCGCTGGTTATAACCTAACATGGGATAGGTTGAATGCGAACTGTTGACGATTCCCAAACGAATGAAACAGCCATCCAGTGTTTTTTCGGACGTACAATAGTTGTTTGACCGTGTGTTCCTATGAGCTAATCCAGACACCAGGTTTCTCCAACCGCCTGAAGTGCGTAACATGGTACGAACCTCAATCAGCTACTGGGCAACTGCGGAGTATCCTACATAACAATTTAGGGTTCCACAATTTAGGCTCTATGATGATAATATAAAGGCACTCAATACCTGCGAGTGGAAAAAGCAAGCAAAATCGAAAGTTGTGTTTTCATTTGTGTGTTGGAAGAGCAACTACATAGAAACCTTACCTTAATCATGCAATAACGTATTTATAACTGACGAAATTCTCTGCCACTAGTACACAAACCACCTTTGGTGCACCCGGCAACGATATATATACTATGGCATATATCAGTGATGTCATTGGCCTACCAAGTTAAGAGATCTCCCTTAATTTTAACACAAACACGAGCGGAGGATGCAACTTTTATAGTGTGTACTGTTTAACGTGTAGGCCATATATTTCCTTCCTACAAGCATACATTCGCACCTTCCAGACAGTCGAATATGATTATCGTAGATAATAACCATTATTATATCTAAAAGGGATGGAGAGCGGTGATAACATTGGCGCTATCCAAAACTCCAATAGTCTTGGGAGGGGCTATCGGTATTGCATACCCGTTACTTAGAGTCACAGTACAAGGAATTCAGACAAAATTACTTGCACTAGAACTTGTCTTTATTGTGCTCACTGTCACTAGCTGATGCAGTCAGTTGCGTTAGCACAAGTTCCAAGAACAATAGTGACCACCACGTGTGCTTACATCACAGAGTGTAATCGCACAGTTTTACCGCTCTTGTCTTTTTATGGAATGTGTCTACAATTTCGCTACACACGATGCAACTTCCATTCATTCAACTTTTACTTATCATCTATTCAAGGCAGTCGGTTAACCTTAGGATTATTCGTATCTTCTCAACGTCCATTCGTGGCTGCCTTTCTGGCAGTTGGCCCTGAAATGTATGCGTGCAACTACCTCAATTTGCTATTGCACGTTCACGTTTGTACAATCGTCCCAAAAGATTTTTTGAGGCAACCGATCTGACCGTAAATCGTGCTTTTCCAATGAGAAATGTGTCCCTGTTTCGCATTTTGCGGTATGTTGCCGTTCTCATAGAGTTCCATCGAATTTAATCGATAACCCAGTGTCACTCACCATCCCTTGTGACTTTGTCAACAGGTGCGTCTGCGTGACATGTCACACGGACGGTTCAGACACACTGACCGTTAGTCCGCGCTCACACGATATTCCTACCCACAACGCTGGTCTATCAGATATGCACAACAAGCTAAGTCTGCAAAATGCAGCGCATCAACCAGATCACTGGGTCAGATAGCGACGCTACGCATGTAAATATGAATTCAAAATGACTTCAGGAAAAGGGCTGCTGTGAGTCAAGAGAACATAATCGACTAGCAAAATTAGAGTTAATCTGTTCATACTGTTCTATAGTTTATTATCCAGTGCGTGCATATTCACCCCGACGACAGGTGTGAGGACGGAACAGCTCTTCAAATGTCCTTTGATTTGTACAGCATGTCCGACCATCCCATTTTTTAGTCTAGAAGTGCGACCGGTTGGCAGCAGAAGCCGGACAGAAGGTGAACCCTAAGATAACTTCATTGTAACTGAATCTGAGCCAGCGAAAAAATAGTGGCCTCTAAGTAAAGTAAAGATTTGCTTCCCCTGAAGCATTAACAACAAGGTCTGCATCATTATCACCTACACCTTTGGTAGAACACCAGGCGAAAGTGGATCGTAACACTTATGGTCAATCTGTATTCAGGACAAGCAAAATCAGCAATCACCCAAAAAGTGTAATCAGTCAGCTTCCGCCGGTCTTAAGAACTTATATCATTAATAAGCATGAAGCGGCGCTATACCAGCCCTCTACATCAATTACTCAAAGTACGCTTGTCGAGCCCAAGTCTCCCTGGACATCAGTCACATATGCCGACATTGCTGTAAAGATCACACGGGATGCCACCCGTGTGGTTTCTTCTGTTACAAGCATCGCCAAAGCGAACAGAGGGTCAAACGGTAGACAATCATCACTTAAGAGAAAGCCAGGGCCAAAGCTCCCCCCATTTCGAAGCTCAATAAAAAATGCTCCAACCATAGTGCCCAACAATTTACGTGCACAAATGTCCCCGAATCTACCGCCTTCACATTGCAGGCTTAGATGTCTGGCGATCAAGACCAATGGAACCCATTCTGGCATTTCAGGTAAGTCAAAGCAAAGCCCATAAATCTAGTGCTGATTACTAGTCACCCGACCTCTGCGCATCATGGCAAACCGCAAACTGTTAGAGTGGAACTATAAGCCACCCCTGGAGTTTAGAAATTTTACTTCTTGCAAATACGCTACAACAAAGATCCTGGTGTATACGCATCTATTCTTATGTCACTTAGAGCGCTCAGCAATCGAAACGAAACATGAAGGAAGGGCACAGCCAGCAAAGTCGTCTAAATACAATCTTCATCAATGGAGTGCTAAAGCTTCCTTTCCACAATACTCAAGAGAACGAAAATCACGATTTGAAATAGTAGTGATAGATTCAGAAAACTGTTTTCTTGGATAAGACTGTAGCGCGACGGCTCAAAAGACTACCTGTTTCACCAGCTAATATAGAATATGGCCCACGCCTCCTAAAACTCGTGGTTCCATCAGATTAAACAGCAGCTGAAGCCTTAGATTGTTAGCAGAACGTAAAAAATTTCCATTTGTGATTCGGTAAAATATTGCAGCTGATTTGCAAAACCCAAAGATGAAATCATCTGAAAAATAACAAACCTGCTGCTCATTTCCTCGATTTTCATGTAAGACTAAAGGAGGATTAGCACGTGTTCTAGCCAACTCAATTGGCAGACCAGGTTTCAGTATCAGTAACAGTATCTGCATCAGTAGCGAATAACAACCAACCACACATCAGTCGGTATTCTCCCACACATGACGCATCTAATCACCTGTGGACTCCCAAGGAATGAAAAACTACCCCGCTTCTATACCAACGCTCAAGACCTTTTTATTAACGTGGCCTAAGTAACGTATCGACAAGACTCTAAGCCATGCGATATCATCAGTGGCACGAAGATGTGGATGCACACTAGAATGCCGAATTCTGATAGTTCGCTGCCGGGCATGTCACCTATCCAAAACGATGGACTCACGAAAAGAGGAGGGATAATTCTGTATTACCAAAGCGACTTACAATGTGCGGACATGGAGGATTTATCATGGAAGTTCCCCGAGTTTCCTCGGTTGCATCTGCCTTATGGCCTAGGTGTAGCGCCCCCAAGCCCAACACTAGAAATGGACTGACCCCACGCGTCCACTCAAAGATGCACATTAAGCGGCAAACACACTCACAACTTGCTCATGGGGGACTGAAATACCTTGCTTAAAGTACGTTGCCAAAGGGGAGAACGATTCATAGCCAATCTGCACGTTACCGTAGTTTGGCTTTGCAACCATCATTTTAGTCAATCGATTCAGAACAGGTAACAGGCTGTCTGTGCTTGATCTTGTGCTTGCACGCGAGGGACATGTTACTGATGCATTCGTTGTAGTCTGTCCTTCGGGCAGCAGTGACCTTGCAGTCGTTAATTCTGGTTTTAGCTGCTATGCAGAATATCGAAATTAAAATTACGAGACGAAGCTCACCCACACAAGCTACGATGGCTTAGCCCAGCTTGTCACCACCACATTCAAGTCCGAGGGGCGCCAAAGGCCCGGAAGTCGCCTGGTTCAACTTCGTCAGGAAATCCAATCAATTGCTTACGGACGCGTCAGAGACTGAAGTTGACACTGAGTTTAAAACAGTTACTATGGTAAGCAGCAGCACGAGAAAATGGATGGCACTACGAAACACAGCACGGCGATCACATGGATTAGTTCTAACAACGGAAACCTGGGACAACTGTGTAACACAGGTAAATAATTGCACCCAACTACGTGGAGAAAACAAAGCCGCATACCAGCTGAACATCAAAAAGTCCTTTATCGCTAAGCAGAAAATATTGTACATACATATCCCTAGCCTTCGCAAAATGAGACGAGGATTCCCTTCACTTAGACGGCTGATGGACCAACAAGAAGGTCTACGGAAGAAGCCAACGCGTTTCGGATGCAATATGCCCACACATTTCACGGGGCCTTGCCACCACGCGATTTCTCAGTTTTGGTTTTTTCGCCTCCAGTAATCTCTTATGTCGCAGTTGCCTCAGCAACTGTATTAAAACTGCTGACGTTTATGCGCAACTCTCCGAGTGTTGATACAATTCGCACAGAAGCACTACGAACAACTTAAAGAAAACAGACAGAAAAATTGGCTCAGTTCTCCTAGCTGGGCCTAAAACAGAATCAGGCTCCTGCCATGTGAAATCAGAGAATAATAACCGGTCCACAATGATGGAAGAAGGACTGAACCTTTAAACTATTGCACCGTATCTATACTTCGTGGCTGTACCCACGGACGCCGCGGAATTTTGCTAAGCCGTGCTGGATGTGCAATTTTCTTTTGGAATACTGTGTTATACGTGTTTTCTGTGTGTGAATTTTACACCAATACAGTTCTTTTGGTGTATTGTTTTATCTGTTCGAATTTGGTGAATATCCCCTCGCTACTTTCGGAGATCTCACTGATCACCCAACTATAGGCGGTGTCCGCCATCTTAGATTGGTTCTACAATGACACGTACCTCTTACCCGCGGAAAGCGAAGCCTAAAGCTACCGAGATGAACGTTAGTTGCGGCGTTGGCAACTGTGTAAAACTTGTGCGGTTTGGTATTGAATGCAGTAGCTGTCGAAAATACTTTCATCCTCCGTGTGCTCGCCTTAGTACCAGCCAGATAAAAAAAACCATGATACGACCGATTCTCTCTGGTTCTGCATTGAGTGTTCATCTCTTCCACTCGTCAGATGTATAACTGTGCTGGCACAGAAGTGCGATAGGTTGTCAAGGATTGTAGAGCAAGCAACAGCAGTGAAAACTGTCCCATATGAGCCAGATAACTCTGTACATAAAGATCCATGCTCAACATCATGCTCCAATCCAGAACGGTGTAAGAACAATGTTCCAGTGTTAGTCACCGCGACAGTAGCGGCTGCTCATAAAGACGCGTTCACCGCACACTCTCCACCAGAACCACCCACCACGCTGAACGCTGTTAAAGGGACGACAACATACGCGTCCGTTGTCACTACTCATACGGCTGAGGCCACTTTCATCGTTACGCAACCCGCTGCCAAACAAGTTAATACTACCGTTACCACCACGGGACTCAAGACCTCATCATCTACCCAAGCGAAGAAACCAGTTACTGGTCCTCACAAGAAGGTGGACATTAAAAAACACCATAATCCCTTGACAGTTATATGCTCCAATGTGACTGAATCCGGGGCGAACTCTATAAAAGATAAGATATTGGACGACAAAAACAGTGGGACTCCCTGTGTCAACTGATGGCGGGTCAAGTTAAACCAGTCAGTATGATGCGTCTCGTCCGTCACCCAAACTCCATACACTATGGTGATCCACGTTTACTCCAGGTAACACTACAATCAGCTAATGATGCAGAGGAAGTTCTCTTGTCAGCTACTCGCCTCCGTACCACATCATGCACAGTTCGAATCTTTCCAGATGTTCCTTGGAGCGAACGTCAAAAACGCAAACAAAATCCGGACGACTTCCGTAAACGACAAGACGCCAAATCTGTTCTTGTTCACGGTGTCCCCGAGCTCAAGACCTCAAGCGATCTAGAGGCCAAAGCGCATGACTGGGATGAATGGCGTTTTATTCGCGAACTGCTCTCACTCGAAAACGTTATTGCTACTTCGACATCAAGGTTACCACTCTCACCTAACTACAAAGGATGTGGTCCCCGAGTGATGAAAATATCGTTGCATTCCGAAATGATGGTAGAATATGTGATCAATACGTGGCGCAAAATGCGTCAAATGCTACCATCCGAAATACGTATAAAGACGATGGGCACTGAACCACCAACAGGCCATGTCACACTGAGCAAGCAACGTACCAATACAATTCTGCCGCCATGTAGCTCAGACCAGAGACAATGCCAAAACACGCTGCCGTCTGAAGGGGTACAAGTTGGTCACCCACTTGTTGGCGCTGAGAGCTCAATACAACGACCTGAACTGGCCCTAGGGTCTGCAGCATCGGTCCTACAAAAAAACTACTGGCAGCCGACCCCACAAGGGTCGGCGTAATCTCTAACCGAAAACCAGAATCTACAAACACTTTTCTAACCACCGATGCCCTCACCTGCTTCTATACTAATGCACAAGGTCTTCTCAGCAAGCTAACCGAACTTCGATTTCGCCAGGTCTCCACGCCCTGGGACCTAGTTATGGTCACTGAAACCTGGCTGAGCACGGAACTCGCGGATGCCGAGATTGCGCTACCTGTCATGAGTTCCTTACGAAAAGATCGGCCTAGCAGAGGAGGCGGAGTGCTTTTGTATTATCGATGCGACCTACATGTTAAGATCATTGATGACTCAGAAGCAAACATCAACGATTCTGTTTGGTGTCGTATGCACCTGAGACGTGGCGATGTGTGTTTGCTAGCCATGGTTTACCGTCCTCCGAAGTCTCCCTTGGAAATGGATCAAGGCCTTGCTGCTGCGATGAAACGAGTATTGACACGTCCACACAGTCACGTTCTTCTGGTGGGGGACTTCAATCTGCACGCACTCGAAGTTCCAGCATCGCCCAGCGAACAGTTCAAGGCTGATTTGCAAGAACTGGTTACCGATGTACCACTGTATAACCATGTCACCTCCCCCACTCGTTTCAGAACGAGTGACACCCCCTCTGTCTTGGACCTTGTGCTCACCAACGAGGAACTAATGATTGACACCGTTACCATAGCTACACCACTAGGTCGTAGTGATCACGCGACGTTGTACTTTCGTTACATCTGTTATTCGGAGTACGTTAGAGAGAACGACGAGGAAACTTATATGGTTACACATTACGACATCTTGTCTAACCTTGTTCAAGACACCAACTGGTCCTTCCTGACCGAGAATCCGCCCGATGAGGCTTGGATGGTGTTTGTCACCAAATTCACTGAGCTAGTAGCAAATGCATCAGAACGCAAGGCCTTTCGCCCGAAGCAAGCGGATTCGTTCCTAAGAAGCCGCACGAGAAAATCTATGGCCTTAAGGGATTCGGCCTGGCACGCTTACAAAGTTTGCCCAAGTAATCTGACCTGGGGAGTCTACACAACTCAACGAAACCACTGCGTCAAGTTGATTCGCGAAGACAAACTCCAGCACCAACAGAACTTAGCGGCGAAATTCAGCAAAAATCCAAAGCTGTTGTATAGACATATCAACAAACTCCGTAGAGTGCAGCGCGGGATCCCGGTCTTGCGTGCAACAGATGGTCATGCGCAAACTGCACAGGACGCGGCCAACGTGTTTCGTCAACACTTCCTTCATACTTTCCGGAGTGAACCATCCCTTCACCCGATTTTGACAGAGCTCTCACCGTTCCCAGGTTTACACAACGTATCGTTCACGGCAACCAATGTGTTGAAAACGCTAATGTCGTTGCGTGTGCACAGCTCGCCAGGCGTAGACCATATTAAACCGAAGGCGTTGAAGGCAGCGGCCCTAAACATTGCCGAACCATTAGCTCGGTTCTTTCAACGTTGTCTTGACGAAATGCTGATTCCCACAATGTGGAAACATGGGCTAGTCACTCCCATTTACAAAAGCGGTAATCGTGCGGAGCCGTCGAACTACCGTCCAATCACTCTCCTCCCAGTTTTATCCAAAGTAATGGAACGTATAATTGCGGAGGCGCTGATGGGATATCTGGAGAACAACAATATCATAGTGCCACAGCAACACGGATTCCGCCGAAATCGATCCTGCACTACAAACTTGCTGCTGGCCCGAGCAAGCTGGACGGACTCAGCTGATGCTAGATTTGGAGTCGACGTTGTCTACCTGGACTTCTCGAAGGCGTTCGATCATTTGGACCACCGCATCCTCCTACACAAGCTTCGAGGCCACGGGATAGATAGATAGATAGCTTGATAGAAAAAACAGGGTAGAGTTTTGATACGATGTGGTACGGAAACATATTATTCTAAATGTTGCCCTTGTGGATGAAGTAGATATAATGCTGGATAGGACGGTGTGTATAGGGTGTGAGGAGTCATTTTAACTATTGGATGAGCAGTGGATGCATGCATCAAAATGTCTGGTCAAAAGGAAGCCTCTGCGCATTTCTTTCCCTAAACCAGAACAAGAATAAAATAAATTATAACGAACAGACAAGAAAGACAGTAATTTAGAAGCAGTCCTGAGAAAAGAATCGAGGAACAGCATCAACAGTGATGGAGAATACGTGCGTTGAGAAATTTTAGCATTAAATCACGGGGAACGAAAAGCCTTCTATGTCTCAGGGCGGAAAAATAGAGCCTACTGAATTTTTTAAATGTTTCCAGAATCAAGGACACGATAAAATATGAGTAAGAAGAACGAGATATTTCACCTTGGACATGCGAGGTACGCTGTGGTCATCCACAAGCACGGGAGGGGAGATATGTACAAGGGAATGCAGCCTGTTTGGATGTGCGTATGGATGTAGAAAAATAGACTACTTGAAAAATGGTCCACAACTGCTAGTATGATGTTTTCCAACAAGATGAGCAATTCACATTTCTGCCTAATATCACACGATAAGAAGTTAGCTGTACCAAGGAAGAACGTTACAGGTTAGATGTCTGCAGTAACCTACAACTTTCAGGTATTGTTACTGCTGTCTGTTATCGATGTGATTAATTTATGATCTACAACTGCCTACTGAACATCATTTGAATGGGAATAAAGCATTCACAACCTAAAATATTTCATCACATTGCCTTTGCACTGTATCGTGTTCATGCCGGTGAGTTTCGCCAACTTCCAGCAACACTCGTCGTCACAGTGACGGATGTCTCTTTAAATATAATCACGTCGCTACAGTGTTTCCATCGCATACATGTGCACTAGCACAAGCCTATAATAATTTCGTTTTGTGACAAAGAGCAGGGATATGGAACAATGGTTTATTACGGGTAAAAAAAACTGCTTAACAGGTCCCGTAGGATGGGAATTATTACGAAAATCAATTTCATTATAATGTGAAGAGCGTTGTGCTGGACTCACCATAGACTTGTGTGGAATAGCGGAGATGTTCGCGTATTAAACGTATAAATCCATTGCTTAGGCGTTTAGCAAGACACCGTTTGATTGCTTTTTGTAGCCTTTGGCTAACAAGTC